>CM021101.1:269145550-269300470 GCA_007115665.2 Sequoiadendron giganteum
TTGCATGCCATATTAGGATTATCTAATAACTGAAATACTTCGATTTGTTCAATGTATACTTCTTCTTCCAACTCACCATTCAAGAAAGTAGACTTCACATCCATCTGATAAACCTTGAATTCCTTATTTTTTGGAAATGCCAAAAATATCCTAATGGTTTCAATTCTTTCCAATAGAGAAAATCTCTCCTCAAAATCTATTCCTTCCATTTGCAAGTAGCCCTTACACACAAGTCTAGTCTTATCCATGAAAACTTCTCCATTCTCATTCATTTTTTTCTAGAATACCCATTTAGTTCCTATTTCATTCTTGTTTGTTGGTCTTGGGACTAATTCTGAAGGTTGATTCCTCTCAATCTACATCAAGTATTCTTCCATAGATTTGGTCCAATTCTTATCCTTACATGCCTCAATCATTGTCTTAGGTTCTACTTTGTAAAGTAAACACAAATTTACCTATCCTTCTATGATAGCAAATTTCTTTTCAACACGCCTATGATCTTATCACCAATGACCTGATCTTCAGAAGGATTCTACTATGCATACATAGGAGTATTAGGAATCCTTTCCAAAGCATCCTCTTCTTCAACCTACATCTCCTTTTCTTTCTCTTCTTTTTCTTTTTCTTTACAAGAGAACTCATTAGAGTCATATCCTTCTATTAGTATTGATATTTTATGTGGTTCTTCATATACTTTGACACTTGCAATTTCAACTATCTTCTTTAGCCTCTCGTTGTAACATAGGTAAGCCTTGCTGCTCATAGAATATCTAAGGAAGATTCATTAATATAACCTTGCATCAAACTTTCCCAAGCTTTCTTCATCTCTCCTAATATAAAATTTTCTTCCAAATACTCTAAAATATTTGACAGTAGGAGTTCTTCTATACCATAGTTCATAGGGAGTCTTTGCATTGTTTACTCTTTCCTATACTTTGTTGAGTATGTTTATTGCATTTTGAATAGCTTCTCTCCAGTAGACAATGGGTAGATTTTATTTCATCATCATTGTCCTTGGTGCTTCCTAAACTATCTTATTATTTCTTTCCACCACTCCAATCTACTGAGGATTTCTAGGAGCTAACAAATGCCTCTTTATTCCATGCTCTTCACAAAAATTGTTAAAATCATTGCAAGTGAAATCTCCACCTCTATCAGGATTTAAGCACTTGATTTTAATACCCATTTCATTCTCAACCATAACTTTAAATGCTTTAAACTTTTATAGAGCTTTTATTTTTCTTTGAGTAAAGTTACCCAAGTCATTCTAGAGTAATCATCAATTAATAACATGAAATACCTATCACCTTGAAAGCTTCATGTTCTTGTAGGTCCACATAGGTTTTTATGCACTAACTCCAAAGGTCCTACGGTAGAGTATTCTTTGATATTGAAGCTCTTTCTTGTTTTCTTCCCAACCTAAAATTTCTTGCAACTGTATTGATAGGATTTTTAATTCTTGGCAGATCTCTCAAAGCTTGAGTAGAGTTGATCCTCACTAGACTATTAAAATTGATGTGAAATGTTATTTTATTACATAGCCAACTTTCATTGATTTGAGTCATAAAAAACTTACCATTAGCACCTTTAAGTTGATAAAAATTCACATCTTTCCTTGTTCCTACAACAACCAAATATGTGCAACCTATTTCTTTGTAGGAAAATAATCCAACCTGAGAGCACCATACTATATGAGCTTCCTGATGAAGTCCATGCACATCTCAATATTCTTAGTATTTTGATGCTCCATTGGGATGCAAGATATATGGATGACACCCTGGTTATCACACCAAAGAGTAGTGGGTTGAGTGGTGATTGGACTAAAATGTGGTTTTAATTTACTTTTGAAATAGGTTTGATTTAAGTTCTTGGAAATGGTTTCCTCAGCTTATCCTAAAGTTTCAATCTGGGAACGTAGGCTTTTGAACTGTGTTGTGGAAGTATGTTGAAGAGCGGTAATTTATAAACCAAGGGTTGATGAATGCAAACTAATGTAACCTATATTTAAACAAAATTCCAATTGGAAAACTTCCTATCACAAATGTGATAGGAACTCATAAAGAGATAATTTTGCAACAAAAATAGATTACTGACATGAAACAAAACAAGAATAAAACTCTATGAAGCAGAATAAAGAGTATGATAAAAATATAATAGATTATCTCACTTTTCCATGTTTAGCTTTTTATGATTATGTCCTATAGTACCAAACTGTTCTCAACATTTGCAATATCTAATTCAATGAAAGATACATACCAACATATATTGAATGAATCATATAAGATTCAAACAATAGGAATTAATACAAAATGAAATTCACAGATGCAGTAAATGAATCAATTCATAAATGGGAATGAATCATTTAATCACAGAAATCAAATCAATCAAACAATTGAAAAACACACATTACCATGCATATAAATCTATTGTTGAAATCACCAACAACCGAGGAACTGGGCCCTACCTTCGCCAGTTATTGAATGATGGAGCCCATAAATTAAAATCTACTCCACACTAGTTCTCATTTAACAAAATGACAAATATAGAATAAAATGTCGATTCTCCTCTATTACGCATGTCTGATTTCTTAATTATATCTATTAATATTTTGTTTCCATCATGCATACATTTAAATTGTTTGATAATACTATAAACAACATATAGGTTTGTTTGTTCATTCGGCCTTTTGGCCACTCACAAACAAGAGTCTTGAGATTGATAAAACACCACAAGCCACTTTTAGCACTAAATCAAAACAACTTTAACTAAAATAATAAGTTTCAACATCTTGCTAATTTCACTTCATTAATTTCTTGAGGTCCTCCCATTTGTAACATCCTTCAAATTCCTTTCGAACTATCTCCTACCATTTGGATACAAAACGATCAGATTTATCATGATTTTCAGTAAAATTATTAATCCCAACTTCTTTCCTTATTTTATTAAATATTAAGGTTCCTTTAGAAAATGGTGACAAGATTAGGGACAAGGACATAGATAAAAAGGAAATTATAAGGTAAAAATAGTGGACTTATTCTATACTCATCATTTCCCCTGAGCTAGACATTTTGCATGTCTCTATGCAAAGGTTACAAACCTAGTAGAACTGTGAGTTTCTGCAAAGTCACCTTGAATTCATCAATCCATTGTTTCCGCATCGCTTGAACCTTATGTTCATGTTCCTCGATAGACATCTGTGAAGCTGTTTTTTTATCAAGCTCAGCCTTGAGTTCTCCTATTTACTTTGCTTGAGAATTGACAATAGACTGGGCTTCTTGGAGCAAACCATGCAAAGTTTGGTTTTCTACCTATACTTTGATCAATTCCTCTTTCAGGTCCTATAATTCCTTTTATGTCATACTTAATGGAGGGTCTTCTTCTTCCTTAAATTCTTCTATAGCTTCAGGACTCTCAAACTGAACATTTTCATTCACATTCTCAATCATTTCATCCATCTTTCCTTCTTCCTGGGGATCAAGAGCAAATGGTATATCTTGCCCTTCATGTTTAATGTCTTTTGTTTCTGCAAAATCTTGTGTTTGAGGGTTATTACCAATACTATCCATTGGTTCCTCTGAAACTTGTTATTTATTTTCTGGAGCTACCTCTTTCACAACCTTATGTTCTTGATTTATTTCTGATGGTTTCACAACCCTAGTATCTTCTTCTTGTTTTGGTTGACTTTTAGTTGGCTCATTTTCCAAGTTGATACTAGGTGAATCTTCTAGAGATTCATCATCTTGTTGTCTATATCCTTGTTATTTTTCCCTCTGACATTTTTCCCTACTCAATTCTCTATGAAATTTCGATCGCTTTCTTGAGACTTCAAATAAAACCTCTATTTCTTCAGACCCCAACACATTACCAGCTACTTGAGCCAGGTTATCTAACTTAGATGAAGCATCTAAATTTGTTTTCTCTTTCTATCACCAAATTAACTAGTGGATGTCGGCTCCAAGGGTTTCTTTTTCTCACAGCTTTCCTCATGAGAAAGTGAGGGTTTTGACTTGTTGGGTTTGGAGGAATCTTTCTTTGTAACACTTTTGGTTATTCTATTTCTAGGTCTTGGGGTTTGTATAGAAGAATCACCAGGGCTTCCCTTAGTTTTCTTGTCACTGGCTTTCTTAGGTGTTTTATCAGAACCAAACTCCTCATCCAGAGAATTATCTTCAAAGGAAGCCTCTACAGAAGATTCCTCTTCCTCATAGGGTCCAGTATCCTCATCATCTTGAGAATGGACAAATGAATCCCAATCACCAAGAGGAGAAAACAATTTTAATTCCTAGACTACCAAAAATTTTATTTGTACACATCTAAAAATGGTCACGGTTATTCAAACCTGTTAATTAATTAAATATGAATTATTTAATTAATATTCTAAATTCATCTACATATAAATAAATTTAATTATTTATTTATATTGTTCATTTTTCTAATTCTTCTAGTTTGATTAAATAAATAAGTTTATTTAATTACTACTATTATTCCTCTTAATTAAATTAAATAAATTTCATCATTTATTTATTTGATTATCATTCTATTTCTAAGTTTGAACTTTAAATTCAAAACAATGGAATATTCATTCTTCATCTCACATTTAAATATTATATATTTAAATATTCTTTTCACCCCACTTAATTAAATATTGTAAAATATTTAATTAATTATCTTTTTCACTTCTTACACATAATTAAATACTAATTATTTAATTTTGGAAACTTCCATTTGCACATGTCACATATAATTAAATAAATTTATTTATTTAATTAGAAATTATCCTCAACTTTCAACCAATTTTCATAAATGAGGAGTTAAATGCCATGTTTGTCTCCATTTTTGAATGAGGATAGTTTTGTGGGTTGAAAACATTCTTCGACTTTCTGTGAACCCCTAAACCTACAAATGCACAAGGAAGTCAAACATTGTTAGTGTTAGATCACATATGCATGTAAAGATTTGAGGAATTTCCCATGAAATCCACCTATTAAGCTAAAATTAGGAAAATGAAGAACATGAAGCAAGAAATTTGAATTAAATCCTAATTAAGCAAATAAGTTAAAGATCTTATGGGGGAACTAGTGCTAATGATATGTTGCAATTGGCCCTTTCCCAATTCCTAATTGTAAATGTTTGATTGAATGAGAGAAATGGTCAAATCTTCAAAGAGATTTGAGCATAACCTTGATGCAAAATGTGAGATGTTGTGAATGTGTGGATGAAAATAGCAAAATCAATTCTCACTTGAAGAGAGTAACTTTGCATATGAGTTGTGGATGAAGATTGAGGAGAAGAGTCTCCAATTTATAGATTCAAATCTTGGAAGAGATAGTGGAAGCAAGCAATGTGGGACAAAAGATAGTCCAATGGCATTGTGCCACTTGTCCAAATGTGATTGGATGAGGAATGTGAAAGTTTTGGCCAATGTGCCAATAAATGCAATTAGATGGCATTTCAAACTTGAGAAATGACATGTTGAAGAGGGAAAAGGAATGAAGTTAATGTCACTTGGCTCAAGGTCAAGGACATGTAAGAGGATTTTAATGCCTTGTTGGAAGGACCAAGTCCACTTGGACTTTTTGAATTCAAAAGAGGAATGTTCCCTTTTTGATGCTTTGTGAGGGAAAATAGGAGAATTAATAAATCAAAGTAATTGATTTATTGTGCAAGTTGCATTCTCTAGAGGATTTTAGTGAGAAGGATTAAGTTAATCATGGATTTGATTAATTTAATGAAGGATTAGGTGATGTGACAATTTAGACTTAGATTTATGAATTGATTTAAGTCAGAAATTGAGAGGAAATGATTCATTAAATAAATAATTTGATTTATTTAATAAAGAAGGAATGTGTTAGATTAAATCAAATAAGGTTTAATTTATTTAATTTAATTGGAGGACTTTAGAGATTTTAATTAAATAAAATGATTTATTTAATTAAAAAGCAATGTAGGGTTAATTAAATTGAACTAATTAATTTAATCAAAGGAGGTGAGAATGACTTAATTAAATGAATAATGATTCATTATATTAAGAGATAGAATGTGATGTAAGAGGAAATGTTGTTAGTAATCAGGATCCGGTGTGCCAAGATGAGCTTGTATATTTTCCATGTCTACATTTTGGCCCTCTTTGAAGCAATGTACTTGTTGCATTGATTCAAAGAATAAACTGTTGTGATCAAAGTTTAAAATTTCTTGATTTTTAGATGCCCCACTACTGCCCCAGTGGAAGGATATTGGTGGATATTGCCCCCTCGAGAGATCGGACGAAAATTTTGAATTTTTAGGTGATCTCGCGAAAGAAAGATAACAAGGCGCCCGACAGGCCAGAAATGCCTCAGAATGCCCGAAAATGCACTAAAATGCCAGAAGAGATGAAGAATAACCTTCGGTTAGGCGAAAACGGGATCAAGACAAGAAACCCCCTCTGGAAAGTCAAATTAGGTCAAAAGGAACCCTAATTTTTGAGCTTAAATAGACCCTAAGGGGTCATTTTCAAAACATTTACACTCCTACCTTTGAAGATTTTGACATTTGAGCTCCAAGTTCTAGACACCATGGCACAACAAGAGCTTCCCCTGCATGTGTCAGAGTGAGTATGAGTATTTCAGCAACCAGTCGCCACAGGACCTGCGGTATGTACCCCTATCCCACTTTTTATTTTTTCGTTTTACATGTATTTAATAGCGTTTAGCTACGGTTGAGTCAGTGTGGTGCGATATTGTGCCGCGGGAGCTCTCCAAACTAGCCCGCGTGGTCCTATATAGGGCTGTGGGTGCATTGAGCACTGCGTGGTAGAGTTTAAGAACTATGGAATTTCAACTTCTTAAGTTGGCCACCCACTCAAACAATGCCGCATGGGTCAGGAGCTATCTAACTCCACCGCGTGGTGCACTTTGGAAATATTTGCTATCTAACTCAGCCACACGGTGTAGTTTGGAGACTTCCAAACTGCCCCGCTTTTGCAAATAGCGCCGCTTTTGCTGTTTCAAAAGCAAAAGGTAACACGGACACCATAATTTTTTCAGGGAATTGACACGGTACTTTCCTTGTGTAGGAGACACCCGAGGTTATTCATTCGAGGGAGCACCGATGGCCAGTACTGGAGAGATTGTAGGGCATGCACATATTCCTTCAGGAGTAGCTTGGGATGCTAGGTCTGTGGTTCGTTTCCCATGTCCCCCCTATTTGGGCACACTTGGGTATGATGCACACTTTGGCCGAGTGGTGGCATAGTGAGACTTCCTCTTTTCGTCTTCCCACTGGCGAGGCCACTATCGCCCTCGAGGATGTCTAGCATATCCTGCGATTACCTATTCATGGAGAGCAGGTGATTTATGATATGGAGGAGGGGAGGAATGCCTGCTTCAGTTTCATGGGTGTGGAGGAGCTTATGCTCTGCAATAGTCAGATAGATTTGGAGCGGTACCAGGGTATAGCCCCTACTTATAGCCTGATTATGGCCACCATTATTTCTGGCCTTGTAGCTCATGATCGGCGCGACTGATATTTCAGTCCAGGTTGGGAGTTAGCATGGCAACGGATGTGCGCTTGCCGAGTGTGCTATGCTTGGGGACCAGTGCTGCTGGCCTCCCTCTATAGGGACCTACATGAGTTTGCCTACTTGAAGGGTCGGGCTCTGGGGGCCAGATTGACTCTTCTTCATGTTTGGGTATTTGAGCGTATTCTAGTGCTTCATCTGTTTGTTTCACCAGTTGCCTTAGATATTAATGATCCCTTAGTGTGGCCGTATGGTGAGGCGATGATTCGTTTCACTCACATGGGTACTGATGGCATAATTCACTAGTGTCGGGTTCTCGATGAGATGACAGTATTTATCTAGAGGCTGTATATGGGCATGGGCCCATGGATGGACGATGTAGAGTAGCTTTTCTTTGCTCATCAGGACAGACTTATGCAAGGTCGAGAGCATACGCTGATAGAGAGATACCTTCTAGATAGAGTGGTCAGATAGTTTGGGGAGGTGCACGATGTACTTGATGCTCAGTACACAGCTATCTTTTCCCATTTAGCCAGGGAGATAGCTTGGGGACAACCTATTCCGGTAGACGAGGCAGTGACCTCTTTTAGGTAGTTAGTGGCTCAGCTTTGGGCATACAATCAGGGGCCAACAGATGTAGGGGTGACTCTAGCATTCAGGGCCTGGTTCAGGCCGCCAGTGAGATTGATAGTTCCAGGGATAGTGCTTCCACGTTGTAGATCGAGAGGTAGGTCAGTAGGAAGGGGTCGGGGAGGTGTACCTCCTCCTTAGTAGTCACCTCTAAGGGATCCTACGCAGCATGCAGTAGGACAAGATGGGAAGCTCCATGTGGCAAGACAGGATGGTCAGCCACATGTACCAGCATAGCAGTAGCCAATAGTATAGTCGATAGGACAGGATGGGCAGCCAACAGGGCATGGTGGGCAACCAGCAGGGCATGGTGGACAGCGAGATGCCCATGACATATTGATTCAGTAGTTATAGGGGCAGGCACAAGTTCTGACAGCTGAGCGGGATGAGGCCCGACAACAGGTTGCCATACTGATAGTAGAGAGAGACTAGGCACGATCCGAGAGGGATCAGGAGATAGGTCGGCGGAGACAGCTAGAGAGTGTTGCTTCCACATCCCGGGGTCGATCAGTCGATATCTGTGATTATAGGGATGCCATCAAAGAGGCCGAGTACTATCAACATCATTATCTATAGGTAGTGCTGTCAGACCGCAGAGTGCCTAACTTTTCTCAGCAGACAGGGAGGTGAGCAGCAGAGGCACACGGATAGAGATAGGATGGAGAGGGTAGCAGCCAACATGGCCCACCCCCTTTTTGATCACAGGACAATTTTTTGTACTTCATTTTTGATATACGGGCTGTAGTATTTGGCCTTATTGTATTATGTATCTGATGGACACCTAATCCGATTTGTATCATAACAGTATTTTGATGAAGTATATATGAGATGATTTACCCGTTTTTGATGTACATGCAAATATGTGAATGCAGATATGTGATGTTATGAGATGTTTCTATCCTTATGGTTCATGTGGTGTAGTGTATATAATGAATGCATTTCTTTTTATATTTTCCATGCTTTAAATGATGTAATGCGTATTAATGATGGTAATGGATGCAAATGGTAATGGTAATGGTTGTAGATAATAATGTATGATGTAATGATGTCTTAAGATGTTTAGAATAATGAATTTATATTATTCCTCATAACTTAAGATATTGATATGATATAATGCTCTTCTGATGTTAACTATCTAGTGGATGCAGGATGTATGCATGAGTGATGTTTTTGATTACTATTATGATACCCTGTTAGTGTGGAAAGAAGATAGAAGAATTGCAGAGTTAATGAGTTAGTCATGATGATGATGATTTGCATTGCTAGGAATCAGGATTTTCAAAGGGTCAATTGCGTTATGTTTGATAAGACACATAGGTAAAATTCATTGAGGTATTAAGAACCAGGATGGTGTGGTACCTAGTGTGATGGACTTTGACTTGAAAATCAGATAGGAGTGTTCTTTCTCACACTTAGCATTCATACTTTATTCAGGATGTAGCTCAGACATTCTAAATATCTCAGACCAAAACACAGAAAAGCAAGCTTTCCTATCTGGTCAACAAGATACTTAAAATATCCTCACTACAAACCAAACAAAACATGCATAACTAAGTTATTTAACAAGCGTATCCCACAAGCATAGTAGATAAAAGATAATGATCATTGCCCCATTCCTTTCTCTCTAAACCTATTTTTGTTTAGGCATCATCGAGAGGTCCTTGGAATGAGCAATAAGATAAGTCTAAACAAGACCAAGATAAAGTAAATAAACAAGTTAATGTTCTTCATACTGCTAGCCAAGACTAACTACTGTGAGGGGTACTTGATGCTTATGTCCACCGCAAGAAAGCTTCATCCTAGGACATGTAGTGATCAGGGTTTTGGTGAGACTGATTGCGTGATAAGCTATTGATACTCTGAGTTGACCAACTTGCTAACTTACTGACTTAGACTTTCGAGACTTTGATGATTAAGGTGTTCTCTTATGAACGTGCTAGACTTGTTTTTGACTGACTCACCAAAGGGTGAAAGTGACGATTGATTTTATTATGAGTGATGAAGATTGTGGGTAAAAGTGAGATAAGATGGATGCACCATTTTGGATTTTTTAGATATTTTGAGGCTTTTTTTGGTATTTTGAGATGTTTTACAAATTTTTTTGGTATTTTTGAGATTTATAACAAACAGACTAACTTAAAGACCTATCCTAGGGGTCTCAGGAGCTAATTTATAGATTAGCCTTGCCTATGTTATACACACAGAGACCACGTATTTTGACAAACAATGGACTGACTTGATGATAAGGTGGAAAAATGGGTTGCCACTTTATTACTTAAAGGACTGAATTAAGATGCAGATTAGATGGGCAAACAGATTCCAATGCGACGGACACCTAAGGACTGACTCTTACTATCTCAAGGGATGATCAAAGATCAACCTTTCCTACATTCAAGCTAAGAGACAATTTAGTTCGACAAGGTAGAAGATTGACAAGACTCAATGATGAAGTTTTTGAAGATTTTCTGAATGTTTTGACATGTTTTTGGATTTTGGATGATTTGGATGTTTTTTGAATTTTTGATGGATTTTTTGAATGGTTTTGGTTTTTTTTTTTGATGAAATTTTGAAAAAGATCACGAGAACATACACGAATTCGATCTGATGTTGCGAGAACATGCCCCCAGTGTGGTGTGATAAACTACTTCGATAAAGGTAGGACAGACTGACCTTAGAAATGCCAAGTAGTTCCATGGTGGAATATGGTGTAGACACCAACGCAGGTTATGGTACGGATGCGAGCTGATGAATGAGTGATGGAATGAGTCATGTAGATCTTGGTAGATGGGGAAGGTGCTTTATTTACACTTGATGCCTGTTTGCCAGGTTTTCACCAAGGTACTTGTCCAAAGTGCCACCGAAGTGGTTTTCACTAGAGGATGATTTTTTTCTTTACTATTCTCAATCCTTTTCTGATTTTTTTTTTTTTGGATTTTTTGATCTTTTAATTTATTTTTTTGTTGCCAAGATGCTTGTTTGCCAGGTTTTCATCAAGGTGACCATTTTTTCAGGACTTTTTTTGATTGTTTTTGTATTTTCTAGTTCTACACTTTGTAAGATTTAGGCATAAAACTTTTTGAGGTGCTAGCTATTCATGGGCTCCTGTAGGGGTTCGCCTTCCGATGTCGACAACTGATATGCCCCCAATTTGTAACTTGCAGTGATGATAAAGGGCCCAGCAAGTTGGGCTCAAACTTTCCCTTTGTATCTAGATTTGGCACGTTCTTTTGGTTTTCTTTCATTACGAGGTCACCAACTTGGAAAGTGTGTTGTCTGATCTTCTTGTTGTAGCTCCTTTTTAGGCGATTCTGGTACACTTGTAGATGATTAAGGGTATCCATGCACCTTTCATCTAGTAATTCCAGCTCATTGAGTCTTGTGACCTTGTATTCCTCATCTGTGATGAGATTCTGCAATGATATCCTCAGTGGTGGGAGCTTGGTCTCAATAGGAAGGATGGCTTCTGATCAGTAGACTAGAGAGAATAAGGTAGCACCTGTTGGCGTGTAGATGGTAGTGCGGTAGGCCCATAAGATGGGATTTAGCCATAGATGTCAATCACGACCAGAGTCATTAATTGTTTTCTTGAGGATTTTCAGAATGGTTTTATTTGTAGCTTCTGCTTGGCCATTGCCTTGTGGATAGTATGGAGTGGAAAAACGGTGTTGGATTTTGAATTTTTCACACAAATCACGAACATCCTAATTCTTGAAGGGCGTCCCATTATCAGAGATAATGGATTGGGGGACACCATATCAGAAAATGAGGTAATTCAGGATGAACTTGGATATTTGTTTTCCCGTGATGTAGGTCATGGGAATTGCTTCGACCCACTTTGTGAAATATTCAGTGGTGGTGATGATGAAATTATGGCCATTGGATGAGGTGGGCGATATTTTCCAATGAGATTGAGCCCCATTGTGAAAAGGGCCAAGGTGAAACAATGGGATGCAGTTCTTGAGCTGGTGCATGAATAAGGTCTCCATGCTGTTGGCATTGCAGGCATTTTCTGAGAAAGTTGTGTGCCTCTTTCTCCATCGTCAGCCAGTAGTACCCTATTCTCAACAACTTCTTGGCCAAGGTCATACCACTTGAGTGTGACCCGCATGTGCCATTGTGTACCTCAATTAGAGCATTCAAGGCTTCCTTAGGTTTTAAACAATGTAGCAAGGTTTCATCAGTACTTCTATGGAAGAAGGTCTCTCCTAGGATGACGAATCATGAAGTTCTTTTCATAAAATTGTATTTTATGTTCAGAGTGATGTCAGTGGGGAGGATTCCTAACTTTAGGTAGGTGTATATATCATGATACCAAAGAACGTCGGGACCAATGAGTTCACATGCGTATTCTGACTCTAGTACCTTGAATGTGGGTACGAGAAGCTGCTCTATGAGGAATTCATGTTTTGAGACATTACGAGGGATGTCCAGTAAGGATCCAATTGTCGCCATTGCATCAACTGCTCTGTTTTTTGTCCTTGGTATCTGCTCAAAGGTAATATCAATGAAAGATTCCTTGAGGCTTTCTACCACTTTCTTGTATGGTGTGAGCTTATCATTCTTGGTTTGGTATTCACCATTGACTTGGTTGATGATAAGTTGCAAGTCCCCATAGACTTTTAGTGCCATGATTCGCCATTGTGCTGCAATCTTGAGGCCTATGGTCAAAGCCTCGTATTCTGCTATATTGTTAGTACAAGGGAATGCCAACTTGTATGATCTAGGTATGCAGTCTCCTTGCGGCATGATGAAGAACACACCAGCTCCTGACCCATGTTGTGTGTGAGAGCCATCAAAGTATAACTTTCAGTGGTCTGCTGTACCAAGGTTAAAAAGGGACTCATGTGGGAATTTTGATATGAGTGGGTTATCTGTGTAGAGGGGAGCTTCTGCCAGCTGATCCACAATGACTTGTCCTTTTATGGCTTTTCATTCTACATACTCGATATCATGTTCAGATAATATCATTACCCACTTAGCCATTCTACCTGTAAGTGCTACTTTTGAAAATAGGTACTTTAGAGGGTCTATTTTGCCAATCAACTTGATTTGGTGCACTAGCATATAGTGTCTGAATTTCTGGGCCACAAATACCAATGCTAGGCAAGCTTTTTCTATTGACGTGTAATTGAGCTCATGTCACACCATTATTCTACTGATGTAGTAGATAGCTCGCTCGGTTCCCTTTTATCATGTTGGGCTAAAAGGGCCCCCAGGGCGGCTATTGTTGCAGAGATATATATGATTAATGATTTCCCTACAATTGGTGGCATCAACATAGGTGGTGTAAGTAGATATTCTTTTATTTTTCTGAATGCTTGCTTGCATTTATCATCCCATTTGAAAGCTACTCCCTTGTGAAGTAGGTGTGAATAGGAAATTTGTTTATCTGCCAGTTGTGCTATGAATCTCCGGATGGACTAGAGTCTACCTTGCAATCCTCTTAGTTGTTTTAACGTTCTTGGTGCTTCCATTTCAAGGATTGATTTTACTTTTGCAGGGTCCACCTCTATTCCTCTCATTGAAACTATGTATCCTAGCAGCTTTCCCAATTGTACCCCAAAGACACATTTCTTCGGGTTCAGTCTAACCTTATATTGTTCGAGCCTGTCAAAGATAGCACTTAGAGTTGCTATATGATCTTGTCTCTTTTTTGATTTAGCCAGTATGTCGTCTACATAATCTTCGACTGTTTTATGGATCATGTCATGGAATATTAATGTCATGGCTCTTTGGTAGGTAGCTCCTGCATTCTTCAACCCAAACGGCATCACATTCCAATAGTAAGTGCCCCAAGGACATGTGAAGGTTGTTTTGTGCTGATATTCTTTTGCTATTGTTATCTGATTATATCCTGAGAAACTATCCATTAGGGATAGCATCTCATGTCCAGCCATCATATCCACTATCATGTCAATGTTGGGTAGTGAAAAGTCATCCTTAGGACATGCTTTGTTTAAGTGTCTGAAATTTGTGCATATGCGGATGCCTCCTTTTGGTTTTGAGAAAGGTAAAAGATTTGATACCCATTCTGGATAGTCAATCATGCATATGAAACCAGCATCCATAAGTTTCTGTAGCTCAATTTTGATGAGCAAGTCTATTTGTGGGTGCATCTTCCTTAGCTTTTGTTTGACTAGTTTTGCTCCAGGGTAAATGGCCAAATGATGAACTACTACTTTAGGGTCCAAGCTTGGCATGTCTGCATAAGTCCATGCAAAATTTACCTTTCTCTGCTTTAGGAATGCTACCAATAGTTCATGCTCTTCTACTAGGAGGGATTCTGCATAGAAGGTAATTTGTGGTTCTGATTCTATTCCTAAGTTGACCGGGTTGCACTGTTTTGCCAATACTGCTGATTTCTCTTGATGTAGAGCAGTAGGGGGGAGATTGACCCTTCATCCTCCTATGCCTCAGAGAGGTTTTCGCCATTAGATGTATCCTTTATTTTTACTGTTTTAGGGTTAGAGAGTGCCACAGTGTGGTTTTCACTCAATAACTCCGAGCTTATTCTCGATCTTTTTCTTTTGCAACTAAAGGATTCAATCGTCTCCCCATAGTATGCTTGTGTGTCCAGTGTGATGTTGAATCCAGCCTTGTGATCTCTGCATAGAACTGTATCCCTTAGTCCCATGAATTCTGAGAGGGCTTCATTGTTTTCGAACGAGTCTAGAATCGGTGGTCCCTGTTGGTCGTGATCGATGAGTTGGGGGTGCACTAGGGTGATTTGGTGGGTTGGTTGGTTTGACTCAGTGGATGAGGCACTAATCATGACCAAAGTGGAATCCTTGAAAATCCTAGGGAGACTCACTATAGTATCATCATTGTCACTACTAGAAACATTAGTGACGTCAAAGGTGTAATTATCGAGCGGGATACCTAAGAAAACGGGTGGTCTAGGAGTGGTTGTTGTTACCCGAGGAGAGGACCAGACTGCTCTTCTGGGAGTACCTCTTCATGTACTGTTATACTCAGAGGAGTATACCCAAGGCCAAGGTTCCACATTCTTCTTTCTACAATGATGGGCTCCAACTGTCCATCACTGTTTCTTCCTAGGCTTTCATTCCTGTTATAGCCCATGCCAAACATCATTTGTAACCCTCTGTTTGTTTCCTTCATGGGTAGGGTGGGAGTGGATCTTTCATCTTGGTACAGAGTGTTTGTGATGTCATCCTCATCCACATTCTCCTGACTGAGATCCTTCCAATGGTGGAATCCAGAGGGTTTTGTTCTAGTGTGAACATGTGTTTGAATCAATTGTGGTTGCCCATGTGACCTAGGATATTGTGGTAACTCTCCTACAACAAAAGCATTTCTCTTCATTCTATAATCACCACATCCATTGTCATGTATCATCTTTTTGATCTTGGATATGTCGGGGATGGTGGGTGTCTCTATCGCAGAAGTGGAGGCGAGATTAGCTGGGTCTATATATGAAGTGGATGGTCCTTCATCATTTTTAGGTACTTGAGGGATCTAGTAAAACTTGGCTTCCAAGTTTTTGCAATAGGCGAAAGGTTCGGGATCCCCATGTATAGTAACCTCCTCATTTTGATATGAGAACTTAATGCACTAGTGATAGTTTGAGGCCACTGCCTTCATTCCATGTATCCATGGGCATCCTAGGAGGATGTTGTATGGTAAGTCGAGGTCAAGGACCTGACAAGTGGTTTCCATAGTTGCTGGCCCCACTTGGATGGGGATCTTGATAGTGCCTTGAGACACTCTTTCCTGGTCATCATATGCTCTTATGGTGATGCTTTTGTTCTTATTGATGGAATCCTCAATAAATCCCAATTTCTTTATAAGTTTCAGAGAACAAATATTAAGGCCTGCACCTCCATCTACCAAGACCTGTTTGACTTTCTTTTTTGTGGATTAAGACTTGGAGGTGGAGTGCATGATTATGAGATGGCTGCGGAGGGAAGTCTTGATCCGAAAATGTGATGAGATTTGGGGTAACGATGTTACCCACCATAGCCTGAAATTGCTCTGTGTCAAGGGTGGCAGCAATGGTAGATGCAACTAGTGCTTCATCTAGGATCTGTCTATGGGTGGCAGAGATTTTTAGTAGTTCCATGATGGAGATTTGTGCGGGTGTTCTTTTCAGCTATTCAATTACATTGTAATCATAGGGGATGGCCTTTGTGTTGTTAATGGGGGTCTTAGCAAGTGCCCCAACAATGGTAACCTTTCTGCCTCGTGTGGTGACTCCATAGTCATTATTGGCTCCCTTGATATTTATGATAGTAACCATCTCATCGACACATCCGACTATCTCCTCATATACTAGATTAGCACTAGCATACTTTTGTTTACCCTTATTATTCCCTTGGTTATTTCCCTGATTGTTCCCTTGGTTATGATTCGGCATTAAATTCATGTAGATTTTCAGGTCTTGGTTTCCGGCTGGCTGCTCGATGTTGATGACCTTATCCTCAATGAGGTCTTGAATGATATTTTTGAGTCTCATGCAATTGGTGGTGGTGTGTCCTTTGACTTTGTGAAAGTCACACAGGAGATTCTCATTATACCGTAGTGGTTTGGTCATGGGCTCTGTGTATTGTTCAGAGTTAGAGATCTTGATTAGGTTCTCTTTTACCAATTTCTTCATGACAGACTCAATCGATTTGCCAAGGGCTATGAACTTCCTCTTGGGGGGAAACTTGTTGCGGGGAGGTGGTCCTCCTTGAATACCCACATTGTTAACTTGACTGGTGGAAGGTGGTCATGCCACTACTGCATTAGTCTACACATTATTGTGATTATGATTTTGCAATTGATGATGATTTTGGGTATTTTGCTTAGGAGCACTGATGACTACCTTAGCATCGACCACGCCGTCGTTCGTGATATTTTTATTCCTCAACCATGTTCGAGGTTTATCATTGTAGTTGTTAGATGGCTGGTTATCCTATGGTGGAGTGAATGTTGGTGCGCCTCCTCGTGCTATAAGGGCTCTTTCGATGTTGAGCGCCTTTGGAATTAGTTGATCGTAAGATGTGATGCACTACATTTTTAGGTAGAATGCCAAGTTTTCATCTAGATTGGCTATGATGGTGCAAACTTGTTGTTCCTTTGTTATAGTCCACTTGCTCTGATTGGCCTTGGATCACCATCTTTGCAAGAAGGATGCGAATAGATCTCCTTTTCTTTGTTTGAGTGTAGATAGTTCTTCTAAACTAACATCCGCACCCATATTGAAAGCGTAATTTTTAAGGAAAGCTTCCACTATTTCCTCGAATTTTTTAATGCCTATGGGTAGGCGAGAAAACCATTCCATAGCTAGACTAGTCAGGCTTCGAGGGAAGAGTTGCATTAGATACATGTCATCATATGCGACTTCCATGCAATGCACTTGAAATTCCCTGACGTGGTTTTTAGGGTTTCCCATTCCATTGTATTTATCAAATTTGGGGATCTCGAATCCCTTTGGGAATGATACCATGGTGAGATTTCTATCGAATGGATAAGGGCACAAGTTGCCTGGTGTCCTTGTGGTTTTTCCTACTTTCAAGTCCAACACCTGCTGCGAAAGCAGTTTGATTTGTGTTGCGACATCATTGCTTGGGTCGGGAGGTGGGGTGAATGAGTGGTGAGGTGTTGGAGGTGTTTGATGGGTGGGGAGAGTACTAGTTGGTGTTTACTGCGAGTTTGGTTGTGCGTTTAAGGCTTGTTGGTAAGCCTGTATTTGTGCCAACAATGCCTGTTGTTGATCTTGCTATTGCTTTTCCAATAGTGCTTGTTGTTGGTCCATCTATTGTTGTCCCCATGAAGCTTGTTGTTGGTCAATCTTCTATTGAGCTAGTAACGCTTGTTTTTGGTCTAGCTGCTATTGCACCAACAATGCTTGTTGTTGGTCGAGCTACTGTTGTGCCAATAAATCTTGTTGTTTAGCTTGGTGCTATTCCTAAAAGTCTTGCAGGGCTTGCTGGTAGGCTTGTAGGTGGATTGCTTGCAATTGCACTTGGTACTGAGCTTGGGCTTGAGCTTTTGCTTGAGCTTGAGCTTGAGCTTATGCTTGTGCTTGAGCTTGGGCTTGGGCTTGAGCTTGGGCTTGAGCTTGAGCTTGCTGCTTTTGCTATAGTACTCTTTGTTGGTTGGCCTTTTGGAGGGTTTGGATTAGAGTGGTGAATGAATTTGTTGTGTTGGCTTTTGGTGGGATTTGTGGTGGAACAAGAATCATGCCAACTGTCATGGCGAGTGGAGGGATTGTGGTGGTGATTGTGATTTGGGTTGTCAGAGGGGTGTTTGAGACAATTGGTCCTTGAGGAGGCATGCTTTGGGAGATTTGAGGACCAATAGATGCATTAACCATGGTGACAGGAATAGTTGTGATTTGTTGTGAGGATATGGGCAAAAGAAGTGGGTTCAAAGTGGTGGTCGGATTGCTTGGATTGGCAAAATTTTTGATGGGTAAAGGTGGAAGACCTATTCCAAGAGGTGATGCGGATGCGAAAGGAAGCGGGGGAAGGGATGATACACCACTTTGGAAAGAGAAAGGATTGATAGCTTCTGTCATTCCACATAAGCCAACTTCCTCATGTGGTGGGGTAGTTGGTATGTTTAATTGATAGGCTGGTGTGGCGTGAAATGAGGATGAACCAATGGGATTATGAAATGTGAGTGGGATGTAAGGGTGAGATGGGTTTTTTGGAATAGATGTAGCCGGTGTGGGGGTGATGATTGCTTCTTTATTAGCCACAAGGTGGTGTTTTTGTAATTCCTGGAACATGGTACTCCCCTTGTTCACATTCGGGGAGGTTGGTGTGATGACTGATGTGGTGCAAGGTACTTCTTGATTGATGTTTGACAATGGGGAGGCATCTGTACTAGTGCTTGTGTTAAGGTCGGGAGGGGGTATGACCCCTCCTCTTACTATCGTATTTAGGTATTTGAACATAGCACTAACAATTTTGTGGTTCTCTAGATTTTGAACCATTTCCATGATTTCATTTGGTGTCATCCCCATGTCTTCATTTGTGTTGTCCTCTTGATGACTCTCCTCTTGAGGATTTTGTGATGATAAGGGAGAGTTGCTTGGGGTATTGCTTGATCCCGCTAGGTTCACTTCGGTGCTTAGATGACTCATGTCCATAGAAGTTGATATTTCTCTGATATTCTCCATGTCCTTCTTGTGTTGAGATCTTGTTTGGACCATAAAAAATAGGGATTTGTTCGATCCTAATCCTTTAGGTCCAAAATAGAAGAACTAGGAAAGCTAAAAGATCAAAGATGGTGATAATGGTGATGGCTTAGATGGATGGGATGAGTGAGTGAAACCTTTGGAGAACTTTTGAAGGTATGCAAAACTTTGTAAGGGCTCTTGATTTGATTGATTGTCATAATTTGACTAGATGCGTTAAGTCAAACAAGATTATTGTGAAGTTGTTTTCCCTAGGAAGTTATGTTATCCTAAGGGAACTTGCACAAATGGATGAATTGACAAAGTGTGTTATGCCAATGCGTTTGATAACTAATAGACTTTAAGAATTTGCGTTATCTCAAAGAAAATTTGTCCAATGGTTTAAGACTATGTTGGCTAAGTGTGTTAAGCCAAGATATGATGATGTTGAGTTAGCCCTCTAAGTTTAGCGTGATGATTGATTCTAGAGTTCTCAAAAGGTTTGATGATGAAATGAGACTTGATTTGATGGAGGAGTGAATGGAAATGACAACTTTTATCTTGAACCTTAACCTAGATGCGACTCTTTCTACAAAGCCTTAGTATTGAAGAACACACTAGACTTCCTATGGGAGAAATGCAAACCTTTGAAAAAGTTCAGTATTTTGTTGACAATAAAATGCATACAATGCAGGATTGTTCCTTGAGGCTTTTTTGTAAAAATTGTATACAAGTCTTTCCCTTACTTCAAGGAGCATCTCAAGGCGTTGCTCATAGATTTTTAGACTCACTTTTTTGAACTTTGGCTTTTGGATTTTAATCTTGTGGGAAATCATTGGAAACAACACATGTGTAATTCAATTTGTCTCTTTATCTTGGTGAAATGAGGTTCTTTTTATCCAAGACACTTGCTTGCTTAGGTTTCAAACTATATGTCTAGTGTCCCATTCTCTTTCTCATCCCACAAGGTCCTTTGTGTGGAAATTGAGGAAAATAGGGCAAAAGTTCCTTATGTTTATCCTTATTGGAAACAAATGACGGTAGAACTTGTACACTTAGAAACCTCTAGGAATGTGATTCCTAGGGAAAGCAAGAGTGGGCAAGTTCATCAATAGGTATTTGTTTCCCACAAGGTGTTTGAAATTTCAAGGTTTTTGTGTATGTTCATTTTTCAAATGCTCTCAAGATCAAGCAATGTGTTCTTTCCAAGCACTTTTACACTCCTAGGTTGATGAGACAATAACTTGTTGGGTTCCCACTTGGATAAATCTAGCTACGCATATCTTGTGTGAATGGCTAAATGCTTGACCACACTAGCTCCCCTCCATGACACTCACTTATTTGGGTCAGCCAAGTATTAGTACCCATGAATCTCCCATGGCATACTTTCCATTTCCACAACAAGACCGCATGTTACGTGGGGTGGCTTCAAAGGACATGACCTTTTGCACCAACAAGATAGATAAGGTGTTGGCCTTTTTCTAAACAAGGGGTTCTAATTCGGGCATTTCGTTCATGGGGGATTATCCAACATCAGCGAGAGTCCATTTCTGTCCATCTTGTTGGAATAATCCTCATGATATTGGCCTTTGTTCCAATATCCACACTTATATACTGGTTGAAATTCACTTGGCTTTAGCGTGTTCCCGGTTGGGTCGTTCCCTTGGGTGATTACTTTTTCCCACAAGGCAGGCCCTCTAAGATAAACAAAAGCGAGCTAACATATCCCTTCGTTCACACAACCTTCGTTGAAAAACAAAGGGGAGAACCTCCGCAATATATCGTGCTCACACTCGCATGCTTTGTTCAATTTTAAGTGCCCAAATTGAAGTGTGGAGGCAATCTTTTTCACAAATTAATATCACCAAAATGCTTTTGATTCTTAAGATTGCTATAAAGCACAAGAGAAGCACATACGCATTTTAATGATGTTAATTTGTAAAAAAGTTTGCAAAACATAAAAGACACTTGTTTATTTTAACCTTCAAAGCAATGATGAATTATTTTTAAAAGCACCAAATGAATTGTGAAGTTGCCTTGTTCAATTATTACCTTTCAAACCAACTGTAGTGTATTTGCCTAAATTTCTTTTTAGCCCCTTGGCAACCTTAGAAAACAAAGTTTGTTTGTTCTTTTTAAATCCCAATGAAAATTTAGTATCCTAAGGTTAAAGATTTTAACAAGTTCCTTGAAAGGTGTTGAGGAACACTTAAGTGTTTAAAAACACTTTGCATAAAATAAACATGATATCATAAAAGGAAACTTGAATGTTCGTTTTAAAGCCCAAAGTAGAATTAGTTTTCCTAAGGCCAACGATTTTAACAAACTTTCTCAAGAAGTGTTAAAGAACACTTTTAGTGTTTAGGAAAACTTTGGTTTTGTAAACATGATACCATAATGACTCCTTCCTTTACTCCATCCTACAAAATGACAGTAAAACAAAGAGCAATAAAGATGGGAAATCAGATAAAAAGGTTAAACAAAATTGAACCTAAAAAGCACATGTTAATTTAAGATTTTATTGTCGTCCCGCAAAAAAGTTTTGAAAGGCGGTGAAGTTTGGAGAAGCAGCGAAGTTTGGAAGATAGGCGGCGCTATATAGCGCCACGCGGCTGACTTTGGAAAGCACTCTGCACAGACAGAGGGCGCAAAAGCGGCGCGACAGAGGCCCGTGATGCACTTTGGAAGCAGGCCACTTTGAAATTTTAAAAATTATAGGCGGGAAAGGCACCACAGTGGAGTTTGGAGAAACCGTGGTTAAAAATAGGGGCGTGGTGGTGAATGCGGCAGAGTTAGGACCTGGGCGGCAGGGTTAAGGAATTTTAAGAAAAGACAAGTGGGAATCTCGTGGCGAAGTTTGGAAAATGCGACGATGGGTCGATATGGAACCGCGGAACTAAAGGCGGTGAGATATTGTGCCACGGCATTGAAGGCAATGAGATATTGTGCCACGACACTGAAGGCAGCTCGATATAGCCCCGTGTGGGCTAGTTTTTCTGTGTTTGCAACAAAAAAGTTAGAATCCACGAAATTTGAAAACATGTTTTAATTTTTTGACTTCCTGCCCTCCTTCTAGCACCAAAATGTGAACCCCTAAACCTACAAATGCACAAGGAAGTCAAACATTGTTAGTGTTAGATCACATATGCATGTAAAGATTTGAGGAATTCCCCATGAGCTAAAATTAGGAAAATGAAGAACATGAAGAAAGAAACTTGAATTAAATCCTAATTAAGCAAACAAGTTAAAGATCTTATGGGGGAATTAGTGCCAATGATATGTTGCAATTGGCCCTTTCCCAATTCCTAATTGCAAATATTTGATTGAATGAGAGAAATGGTCAAATATCCAAAGAGATTTGAGCATAACCTCGATGCAAAATGTGAGATGTTGTGAATGTGTGGATGAAAATAGCAAAATCAATTCTCACTTGAAGACAGTAACTTTGCGTATGAGTTGTGGATGAAGATTGAGGAGAAGAGTCTCCAATTTATAGATTCAAATATTGGAAGAGATAGTGGAAGCAAGCAATGTGGGACAAAAGATAGTCCAATGGCATTGTGCCACTTGTCCAAATGTGATTGGATGAGGAATGTGCAAGTTTTGGCCAATGTGCCAATAAATGCAATTATATGGCATTTCAAACTTGCGAAATGACATGTTGAAGAGGGAAAAGGAATGAAGTTAATGTCACTTGGCTCAAGGTCAAGGACATGTAAGAGGATTTTAATGCCTTGTTGGAAGGACCAAGTCCACTTGGACTTTTTGAATTCAAAAGAGGAATATTCTCTTTTTGATGCTTTGTGAGGGAAAATAGGAGAATTAATAAATCAAAGTAATTGATTTATTGTGCAAGTTGCATTCTCTAGAGGATTTTAGTGAGAAGGATTAAGTTAATCATGGATTTGATTAATTTAATGAAGGATTAGGTGATGTGACAATTTAGACTTAGATTTATGAATTGATTTAAGTCAGAAATTGAGAGGAAATGATTCATTAAATAAATGATTTGATTTATTTAATAAAGAAGGAATGTGTTAGATTAAATCAAATATTAATTTATTTAATTTAATGGGAGGACTTTAGAGATTTTAATTAAATAAAATGATTTATTTAATTAAACAGCAATGTAGGGTTAATTAAATTGAACTAATTAATTTAATCAAAGGAGGTGAGAATGACTTAATTAAATGAATAATGATTCATTAGATTAAGAGATAGAATGTGATGCAAAAGGAAATGTTGTTAGTAATCAGGATCAGGTGTGCCAAGATGAGCTTGTATATTTTCCATGTCTACACTTTCATCTCAACCTTCCACCTTTCTCTCAACCTCTCTATCTCTCACTGTTCATCTTGACAAGTTTGAATTTCAATCATTGATCTCCACCAACTAGATATTTGCCTTTGAAAATCTATAAATACAGCCTTCTCGTAAGTAGAATTCATCCTAGATTTCATGTGTAATTACTATAGTTGCATTTGAATCAGCGTATCAACATTTTAGCAATATCATAACATTTCAATTCCATACTTTAAATCATTAACAATGGACATGCATTTTCAATCAATCTCATTCTCCTAAGCTATCATTTCAACAAGTTGTTGCTTACACAATTGAGAGCCAACAACTTTAATCAAATCCTTGGAGATAAAGGATGGTGGGACGAAATTGAAAGAGCAGCAATTGTTTAGAGTTTGCATTTATGTTTTCTAGATTAGTTTGTTTCAATCTAATGTTTCATTGGTGTGTTAGTTTACTATTTAATTAATCTACAGATTTTAACTTCACATATTTTTGGCGCTCACTTTGGGGCATCCCACTGTTTTTAATCCTTTTATTGCAGAAATTTTTGACACGTGATGGACTGGAGTTGTGCTTTAGTGCATACGAGTCTTTGTTTCAGTGCATCCCCAGACTATTTCAACACATAGATAGACTATTTCAGCGCATAGACGAACTATTTTTACGCATCCTCGGACTGTTTCGATGCATAAATGACCTATTTTCACGCATCCCGGATTTATCTTTTAGTGTATTTGTCAACTATTTTGGTGCATTGGTGGCCTGTTTTAGCACGTATAGGGGTTGTAAAAACAAATTTTGATTTTGACGCCATCCACGGATAGAATTTTTCACTTCAATTTTTAAATAAAATGAAGCAACCCTAGGATAGAAATTCAAAGTCTGAAATTTATCAGTCCTAGGATATTCACCAAACTTTTTTTTATGCTGGTTAAAATGAATCCAATGATTGCTGTGAAGCAAAATCTTCACTTAGCATAGAAAATTGTCAATTTCGATTTAAAACTCAACCACTTGTTTTATGTGATTGTGGGGTAATAGGTATATGCTCTCCCCTTTATTGGGTGATCAAAACACCAGACTTACCTATTTCATTTTATGCATTTCAAGCTTTATTTAATCTTTTAGAAGTCCTGTCATAGTGGGAATAAGTACTCACCCTACGTGAATGACCTAAGTGGGAACAACCAAAGCCAGGTTTTCCAACCCACTATAATCAAAAGTGAATTTTGGGGAAACCCATATTCAACGGAAGTGAGCAAGATAACCATCCCCAAAATATTTGTTCTAAATATTGGGAGGTCTCCTGAGGGAGTTTATCTATTGCCACACTGAATGAAAACTGTGACTATGAACCACAGTGTAGAAAGCCAACCGTGTCAGTATCCAAACATCATTTTAATCACAGTGCAAGGGGAGGGAAGAATCTGCCCCCAAGACATTCACCATATAATCACCACAGATTGTTTGCTCAAGGGATTGAGAAATCTAACCTTGGGTAAACACCTGGAAAAGACAAAAACACGGGTGCTCTCTAGGGGGTGACACGACTATGTGAGTTGACACGATTTTAAGTTGTGGGTTGTGATTCCTATGATGACCTATTTGAGAACTAAGAGTGAGTCTATTTGAATTTCTTATCTTGTGAAAAACCTGTGGAAATCGCAAGTACATACACTCTTTGTTTAGATTTTAGGATTAACAAAACAACTATCTGCTACTCTATGCTGTGTTTTTCACATTTAAATCAGATTAAGATCATCCAAAAATATCAAATTGTCTAAACATGTCTATCTCAGAAGTTTAAACGGATATTTTAGCGTATTTGTGCTCTGTTTCGGTGCATTACTCCTCTGTTTCAGTGCATTTGTGCTCTATTTTGACGCATCACTACTCTATTTTGACGCATTGCTACTATGTTTCGACACATCATTGCTCTGTTTCGGTGCATCGTTGCTTTGTTTCAGCACATCTCTGCTCTTTTTCGATGCATTGCGGCTATGTTTTGGTGCATTACTTCTCTATTTTGGTGCATTGCTACTCTATTTCGGTGCATTTGTGCTCTATTTCGACGCATAGGTAGTCTATTTTAGCGCATTCATGCTCTATTTCAGTGCATGTGTGTTCCGAGCCTAGGTAATTTTTTGAGATTCAGAAAATCAGTCATTCTCAGTCTAGTCTTTTCCATGCTCAAGGTTTGGAAGTCTGCAACTTTTGCCAAAAATTCATTAGAGAGGAAGATTAGGAAGCCAAATAAATCTCTCAGTCATAAGAAGTTATTGAAAAAGAGGAAATTTTTATACCAAAGTCGAAAGGTCTTTCTTGAACATAGGACCTTTATTCATCGGTATCACAACTTTGGTAGAGGTTTCACTGATGATTATGATGTAGAACCTTTATACTCACGAGCCTTCTTTCAAAGAGCCATTTCTCAAAGGCACAACTATTTTCAACGTATTCGTTCTTCTTATATTCCCCAACTTGAAATTGTATATTCTACTCATCCTAATCAATTTGTACAATAGAGAACTCAAGCACATTAGGCATTTATCACAAATCCATCTTTTTACGAAGCTACGATCAAACTTCACAAAGTGCAAAATCATTTTTATTTCTTGATCTTTGGTTTAATTTCCCACAAACAGGATTTTCATCCTTTCAATCAGGGAGATCACAAGCAAAAGACTAGAAATATTTTAAGTCATAGAATCTTCATTCTATCCTGATTTTCATATCCATAAAAAATTGCACTATTTCAATCTTTTGATCAAAAGTTAGTAGAATTTGGGAAAATCTTATGCCTGTTGTCACGAGATCTCAAAAGCACATAGAAAAAGATGAAAGAGAAAGTACAGTAAGCAAAATGGGTGATAATATTGATATGGAAGATAATCCCTTTCATACTGAAGAGATAATGGAAGAAAAGCTCTAAGAAGCAGAGCAGGATCCCCAATTCCATACTCTTATGGAAAGGATCTTAGAACGAAACAAGGAAAGATATTTCTTTTCATTAGCTAATCAAGGAGCTAAGTTACCTGCCGATTTTGACACAAAAGGGATTAAAGAAAATCCTGAAGCCCCTCTTAGTGATTTTAATGCTCTTACTCTACAGTTAAAAGCATTACAAATGCAAATGAAAGAAATGCAAGGGGGTGCAACAAAGAAGTATGTTTTGGATGACATATATCCTTATCCATTTGATAGGATCCTTCAAATTATTCCTTTTCTAAAACATTGCGAAATCCCTAAATTTGATAGGTACAATGGGAAAACTGACCCCATTGAGCATGTGAGGGATTTCTGAAATATGAGCTTAGAATTCACTCATGAAGATACCTACTTAATGTGATTGTTTCCACAAACTTTGGGTGGACAATCCATGGAGTGGCTTTCAAAGATCACTCCCCCCATTAGAACATCTAAGGAGTTAAAATAAATAAATTTATATCAAAATACTCCTACAACATGCAACACCAGATAACCATGCTTGGTCTTTGTTAGGTGAAACAAAAGGTAGGAGAATATTTCACTACATTTTTGCAAAGGTGGAGAAGGGTGTTTACTAGATACTCTCGTCCTATTCCTAAAACATAAAAGATGGAGATATTTATTGATAGTCTGAATCAAGAGATGAGTTACAGACTAAACCTTCACTATCCTCAATCATTTGAAAAATTGATTGAAAACATGATTACTATTAAAGGTGCCTTGGTTAAGCATCGAGTTCTAAAAATTGATAAAGAGGGTTCAAATTCATACAACAAAAACAACAACAACATAAAAAACCATAGTAACAACAATGACAAGTCACGATTTTGGACTTGAAATAAAAATGTTGTGAATGATGGGGTAGTAGATGCTAAAAATGTGAATGTGAAGCCTACCGTCCTTAATGTATCAAGTGTCCAATGTAGCAATAATTTTGGAAGTTCTAGTACCCAAGGTAATGTTTCAAATCAAGGGAATGTGACTAATAATCATGGAAACAATTTTGGCAATAATGAAAATTCGAATATGCTCAGATCTTCATATTTTTTGAATCGACGAAGTTTTACTGCCTTGGGCCAATCTTTGGAATCCATTCTCAAAGAACTATTGAATCAAAACGCTATTAAATTTCCACCACAAAGAGACTATGAGCCTAGGATTAAACCACCATCATGGAATGACTCACACTTTTGTGATTATCATAGGTGTAAAGGTCATAAGACAAACAATCGCTAAGGGTTAAAGAATATTGTTCAGGATTTGATTGATAACTGCACCATAACGGTTGAGGGACATAATATCAATGATAACCATTGGGCATTCAAGGATCCTCTCCCTAATTATCAAAAGGGGTAATCTTCGGGTGACAAGGGCAAGAATGTTAATTATGTCCACGACACCATTATCAATCATATTTATACTAACGATTAGCAAATGAATGCTATCCAAATCAAAGGTAAGCAAGAATATCAAGAGGTCAATGCTATGACAAGGGGACAAGCTAAAATCATTATCAAAGGAAGCTCATCTAAAGTAGCAGTTCCCCCTCCAAGTCAATACAATTTGGTTGATCAACTACGAAAAAAACCAGCCCAAATTTCTATCTTGGAGCTCTTAAAGTTATCGCATGCGCATAAGGACATTCTGGAAAAGGAGCTTGTTGATACAACTATCTCTCCTTATCTAGATATCTATAAATTTCAAGCCATGATGGGACACTTTTCCTCATCTGCCTGTTTATCCTTTACTGGGAAGGATGAATCATCCATGACCCATCCACATAATTCATCGCTCTACTTAGAGGTTATGGTTCACAAAGCTCGAATTAGATGTGTCCTAATAGATGGGGGAGCTGGATTAAATATTTGCACTTTGCAATTGGTCCTCACTTTGGGATATTCTAAAGAATTTATAGATCCATGAAGAAATAGTACAATCAAGGCATATGATGATGAGGAAAGGACTTCCAAAGGCCTCATCATGCTACTGATCAGAGTGGGACCTGTTGTGAAGAATACCTTTTGTCAGGTTCTAGATCAGGATCTAACCTATAAAATACTCTTGGGTCATCCATGGATCCATGACATGCAAGTTGTTCCATCTACTTATCATCAATGCTTGAAGATTTTGTATGATGGAGAAGAGGTAACAATACCTGCTGATCACATTAGCATTCAAACTTGCTCTAACCTAAGAGCAACTCAGGACACACTCGTCCCACATAATATAGAGGCTTTGACCATCTCTACCTCCTAATACAATGAGCAAGCACAAGAAATGATATGTAATTTTGGCACCAAGCTAAAATTGAAAGATAATGGAGTGGGAGAATATTCTTTATCTCTCTCTAATTTACCCATATCTCCAAGATCCCATGGTCAACCATCAACATCCATATAGCAGGCTACAACAACTTTAGCTTCAACTTTAGTTCCCATCACCAAGTTTAATGGAGTGTTTATCAAAGAAAATGAAATGGAATATAGAGCTATTCTTGATTGGATCTATAAAGATGAAGAAGAATCAGTACAACATATCAAATTACCCACAAAACACTATGGAAAAGGATATGCAATCATGCAACAAATGGGTTATGAAGGAAATGGCCCTATAGGTAAAATAAATTAGGGTATTATTGAGCCTATCCAACTGGAAATAATGCACCCAAAGGATAAGACTAGGTTAGGATATGGTGATGATACAAAGCAAGAAGTGGTACAAATAATGTCTAAGGAGGAGTTAACTAAAACAATTCTGCAAATCCAGAATTCAAGCAAATAATTTTGAGGCTGACTCCAATGAATATGAATGGGACAGCTTCTCTGATGATACATTCATCTCTGAGAAAAGGATGGATGTCATACACAAATTCACACCCACATTCTTACAAGGGGAAAGCTCAAGGCCTTCACTTGATTATGTTCTACAAAGCGATCATGACTCAAGTGAAAAAAACTCGATTCAAAGTGAGACAGATCATCTATAGGAGGATACTATTCTAGAACTCTCCCATAATGACATTAATAATAGCATCATGACCTTAACGGCTAGTGACCTTATTCATCCTAATGATCCATTTCCTTTGGTCCATCCTGAACTCATCGATTGGGAAAAAATTGCACCAATTGATGTCCCAACTTTTCCCAATGATGAAACCATCATAAAATTTCTTTGTTCATCCCATCTAGAAACAAGTTCCACCAGGGAATCACAAGATTAGAGTTTTCGACAAGAAAGTGCCAAGTTTCTCAGCTATGAAATAAATAACATAAAAGAAAGATCTAATGGTGAAAACCTAACAAAGGCAATATTAGATCAAGAAAAGAGAAAAATAAAAAGTGTATCGAATGGTGAAAACCTTTTAAAGGCACTAGAGGATGGGAAACTTGACACTCTCCTGGAACATTACCAGGAAAGGTCTTCTATTCTAATCGAACCAACAGAGGCACTCAATATAGGTACTACAAAAAATCCCAAAGTCTTTCAATTGACCGCATCTCTAACAGAAGGGGAAATACCAAGATTCACATAATTTCTCAAGAACAACCAAATCAGTTTTGCATGGTCCTTATGGAGATATGCCCAGATTAGATCCAGATCTCATCATGCATCATCTATCTATTATGCTGGGGGCAAAACCTATGAAACAAAAACTTATAAAAATGTATCCACATGTTGCATTATTGGTTAAGGAAGAGTTAAAGAAGCTTTTAGATGTTGGATTCATTTGGTCTATTGACTATGTAGAATGGATCTCCAATATTGTACTTGTTTCAAAGCTAGACGAACGAATCATAATTTGTACAGATTTCAAAGATTTGAACAAGGCATGTCCTAAAGATGACTTCCCTTTGCCAAACATAGAAATTATTGTTGATTTGACTATTGGACATGCAATGTACTCATTAATGGATGGATTTTCAGGATACAACCAGATAAATATTGGACTAGAGGATCAAGATAAAACAACATTCACATGTCCTTGGGGTACCTATGGCTAGAATGTAATGCCATTTGGGTTGAAGAATGCAGGAGCTACATACCAATGTGCAATGACAAAAAAATTTCATGACATGATGGATACATTCATGGAGGATTACGTTGATGATCTCCTTACCAAATCTAACACTAGAGAAGGACACATAGATATCTTATCTAAAATTTTCAAAAGAATGGAACAATTCAAAGTGAGACTTAATCCAAAGAAATGAGATTTTGGATTGAAATCTAGAAAATTGCTAGGTTACATTGTATCAGAAAAGGGAATTGAAGTGGATCCAGCTAAGGTACAAGAAATTCTTGATATGCCACCACCAAGGAACATTATTCAACTACACTGTTTGTAGGGATGGTTACAATCCATCAGAAGATTCATTGCACAACTCATGGATAAAATTTTACCATTCACTCATCTCTTACACAAGAATGTTCCATTTAAATGGGAGGAAAAATGTGAAGTAGCGTTTGATTAGATAAAGCATTATCTCATGAGTCCACCAATATTGATTCCACTAGTGCAAGGTGCACCACTCATATTGTATATTTTTGCCACAGAAGTGTCCCTAGGAGCATTATTGGCACAAGAAGACAACTCAAGAAAGGAGTGAGCAATTTATTACATCAATCAAACTTTGACAAGTCATGAGCTAAATTGCACATTCATTGAAAAAGTTTGCTTAGCAATAGTGTTCACTTCTCAAAAGTTACGACATTATATGCTATCACATACAATAAATCTTGTGGCTAAGATTGATCCACTTAAATATCTTCTAAGGCAGGCAACCTTAACTAGCAGGTTGGCTAAATGGGTCATGATCTTGAGTGAATTTGACATTCATTATGTGGATCGCAAAGCTATAAAGGGACAGGTAATTATGGATCAATTAGTAGAAGCACCAATGCCAGCAGAACACCCAATACACATTGATTTTCCTGATGCCGATGTATTAAGAGTAGTTATTAAGCAGTCATGGGCACTCTACTTTGATGGTTCCTACACTCAACATGGTTCAAGAGCAGGGATTCTTTTTATTATACCTCAAGCACATACAATTCCAAAATCTTATCGGCTAATGTTCCCTTGCACAAACAACATAGCTGAGTATGAGGCATTATTAATTGGCGTGAGAATTGCAGTGGATTGGAAAATCACAGAACTTCAAGATTTTGGTGATTCACAACTTGTTATAAATCAAATCAATGATGAATATCACACTAAGGATGACAAGTTGATACCTTAGAAAACAATGGTGGATGATTTCAAGAAATACTTTGTTGATATCAAGTTCATACAATTTCCGCATATTGATAATAAAGAAGCCGATGCAATGGCTACAATAGCATCTCTACTCCAGTTGTTAGAGAATCAAACATGATATGATTTCCTGGTGGAACAATTGTTTTCTCCTGCCTATGAAAATCCAAAAACTCAAATCATTTGCCACTTAACCAGTTCTAATTCTCCCTTATATGGAAAAATTTACACTTACCTAAAGGATATTGTTTTACCTTTAGATTTGTCTAGAAATCAGAAAAGAAATTTCATTCATCAATCCTCTCGTTACACCTTAATTTTTGACATCTTATACCAACGTGGTCTGGATGGTACCCTCCTTAGATGTCTCGAACGCGATGAATCGAAAAAATATTTACAAGAGGTACATGATGGCATTTTTAGGACACACTCAAGTGGATTAACCTTAGCAAAGAAACTTGTGAGGTTGGGTTACTACTGGCTAACCATGGAAAAGGAATCATTCATTTTTGTGAAGAAATGTGAAAAATCTCAGATTCATGGGAATCTCATTCATGGTCCTGCTCAAGAATTACAACCCTTTACCACAACATGGCCTTTTGCTGAGTGGGGATTGGACTTGGTTGGCAAGATACACCCATCATCTTCAAATAGACATAAATTCATCATTACAACCATTGAGCATTTCACTAAGTGGATTGAATTTGTTCCCCTAACAACTGTTACTGGAAACCAAATATCTTCATTCATTTTGAACTATATCATTTGCCGATATGGTATTCCTAACTCCATTATCACAGACAATGGAAGACCCTTTAAAAGCTAGGATGTTGATGAGCTATGTGAAAGATTTCACATCCAACATAGGTTCTCTACACCTTACTATCCACAAGGGAATGGTCAAGCTGAAGCTTCAAACAAAAAAATTCTGAAGATTTTGAAGAAAATAGTAAATGAAGCAAGTCGTGATTGGAATGTCCAATTAAATCCAACATTATGGGCATACAGAACAAGTATTCGCACACCAATAGGTGCTACTCCCTATGCTTTGGTCTATGGAGCCGAAGATATTATACCATTGGAAGTTGAGATTCCTTCACTTCGAGTATCACTAAAGGGGTTAATCAATGATGAAGACTACAGAGTATCAAGGTTGCAAGAGTTGGAGCTGCTTGATGAATGACGTCAAATTATAGTTAATCATTTGAAGGGATATCAAAAAGTTATGTCCCACAGCTACAATCACAAATTCAAACCACAAAATTTTCAAGTTTGTGATTTGGTTCTCAAAGAAAACCCTTGTAATTAGTAGGATCGAGAGAAGAAAGGCAAGTTCGAACCTAATTGGCTGGGCCCATTCATTGTCATTGATGCATATGGATTGGGGGCATATCAGTTGTCAACATCTAAAGGGGACCTGTTTGAAGATCCAACCAACAACATTCATCTAAAGAAGTTTTATGCTTGAAAATATCAAAAACAATATAAAATGTCCTAAGAGAAAAAATACAAAAAAAAATCAAAAGAGAAAAAATACAAAAAATAAATCAAAAGAGCAAAAAAAATAATAAAATAAAAATAAAAAATCATTGCCTTGATGAAAACATGGCAAATAGGCATCTTGGTAACAACAAAAAAAACATAAAATTAGGAAAAAGGTGCAATAAAAACAAATGGTGGAAACTTGGCAAACAAGCATTGTTTGTGATTTTGTTTGGCTCTCTTATCTATTAGGGTACATTTTGCATATTCATTTCTTTCATTGACATCACATACATGCCTAGCCATCACATGCGCATCATGTGTCACAACATCTCCTTGAAACGAAAAGGATCTCATCATGGCTTGATTATTAGGGTTATCCTTAGCAGTAGTTGTGTCTATCAAGAGTCAAAGTACAGGGTCACTAGGGAGGGAAATTCGCTTCTTGGGGATTTCTAGTAGGCAATTGGCAGCATCTGTCTGAAATTGGAATATCGGAAACAACAAATTTGTCCAATTAAACTGAGTTTACATGACTATTTTGATAGATAACCAAAAAAAATTGGATGATCTTAATCTGAATAAAATGAATGACAAACTTAAAGCATAAGTTACAATTGTTGTTTTTGACATTTGATGACATCATATCTTTGGAGTGGTTCAATGATGTACTGAACTAGAATCACAAGGAAGGATTATGATTTTCTTTGCTTGTTTTCTATAAGTTGATCATTATTACTATGCAAATTTGTCGTGGGACATGCTCTATAGGGTAGCATTGATGACATTTCAGAATTTGCATAGGAAAATGGTTAACTTTTATCTATTTATGCAAACAATACTCAAGTCATCTTGGTTGAATTATACCTTGATGCTTGTATTAATTTGCTATATCAAAAATCATGAAAGTGGTACTTAGGTCATCATTGGTGCTAACATACCCTTTGATGCTTGTACTAACTTTCAACATATCAAAAGGCTTAATGATGAAAATCATGTGCAACATGAAATGACAAACAGGAGAATGATTCGTTACTACCTTCTAGGACTACATGATTCATTTATGTTTTCATTTTGAAGGTTGGTAAGTATTTCATATATCTTTTCAAAACAACAATTGAGTAAATTTGGACATTTGTGGCATCTTATTCCATTATCATTCTTTACATATCATTTCACCATCATTCATTTTATCATTATCATTGCATTTGCATACTTACATCATCATTTCATTTCTTTATCATATTTTTCAATCTCATTTTTTTGTCATGATCATTATCCATCATTACATATCATATACATGGTCATTATTTTAATCATTCATTATTATATCATTTTGTAACATTAACATTTACATTCATTTCACATATACATTTGTAATAAGGTTGCATCCATTTCATTTATTTCACATCATCATTTAGGTTATCATTTTCATATCCATTGCATCATATTATATCATTATCATTAGTTCACCTATTGATATCATTACATTATTATCATACTACATCATTATTCATATCATGTGCTTATCATTCATTAAATATTACATCTTCATAATCATCTTATTTATACATTCATCTCATTTCATTATAACTTTTTTTATTTAGGTCATCATTTTACTTCATATCCATTTATATCACTTTTTCATCATTCATTTAAGTTACATCATATCATTTTTTAGGCATATAATTTTTTTTTAAATCATTCATCATTACATCATTACATCTTGAAATCATACATCATAAAATAAAATCATTTAGATTGCATCATATTTCATCATGTTATAAATCATTTCGTCATTAACATTCTCCATCATATCATCATTGCATCATCATACATAAAATAAAAGCATCATCATAATAAAAAATCATATATGACATAGCATATAGAAATAAACACACATCCATAATTATACATCATAAATCATCCATAACACATGCATAATCAAATCACCACTACATCTCATAAATCTCATCAAAAAAAATGTCCAAAGGTACAAGGATATCAAATGTTTCAATAAGATATATCAAATACAATGGAATAAATGTATCAATCAATCATCAATGAGGGGCATCTAGCCATGGAGCATGGTTGTTGCTGCCTCCTAAGGTAGTGGGTCTTGATGGATCTCTACTCCTAGAAGCTCTGATTTCTCATCCAATTGGCTGACCTACACTCCTGGTAACACTTCTAGAATGACTGTGTGAATGGGTCTGAGACTGAGTACCTGACTGTGTAAAGGCAATCCTCCTCTCGAGTGGTACTGCCTCGAAGTATCTCATCCTATAATACTTGGCCTCCTGAGCAGTCTGCAATCCCTCTGCTACAACCTCTCCAATAGAGGTGCTCTCGACTGATCTATGGAGTCTCTCAGCTACCCCCCAGCCTATATACATCTCTCCCGAAAGTTGTCTCTCTTTGTCGTAAGCTAAGCTATTTGTGGGTCAGGAGGTGGTGGCTGTGTGACCTGTGCCTGCAACTGACTGATCATCACCTGTGCCTATGCTAACTAACTCTAAAGATTCTGAACCTCTGCCTGCAAGGCATCTATCTGTCCCTATGAGGGAGCCCTAATAATGATCCATCGAGTTGAGGTACTCGGCTGATCCACTACTCTCGATGTCCATGGCCTCGTATTGGAGGGAATATCAAATAAAAACCTCTATCCTCCACCCCCACTACCTCTATCATCCTCACTATCATCACTGTTGTCATCTAGGCTACCAGAGTCATCCCCCTCATCCCTCTCATCCCCCTCTTCATCAATATCCATGGTTGTTGCATCTTGTACCCCTGCTTGAGCCTCTCCCTGTGGCTACCGTTGTGCCTACTGTATCACTGGTCCACCCAATAATGGAGGAATCTCCTCTAGACTAGTAAACCTCAGAAAGGGATGTATGTAAAAGTATGTTGCATACTCATCTGTCATCCCTGCATCTATAACCTCTAGATGTATAGCCCACTAATCTAGCTGCAACTCCAAATACTTTTCTCGGGCCACCTCAATCGTCACAATGGGACCCCACTCTGGTACATCCTCTCGGTGCTTGGAATAATGTGCCACACCCTACGACATCATCTGTACTAACCCATACTACCTTAGGACCCACATGACTAAGAACCGCTCAATAATGAATGGGGTGCGCCCAATCAAATACCTCGATCTCGTGTAGTAGGGAAGCTCTATATCATCCATCTCCCATAGATCACAATTTAAATACGGTCTCCAGATGACTGTATCCAAATTATCCAAATCATCTAACACGCACCGCCAGTACTCTAACTTTCCCAACATCGGCTGGACAAGGGGACCTGTGTAGGCATAAACATATGGGAAATCAAGTGGTCGATCTCTTTGAACAATGGGGTGAGTGATGGTAAAATGCTCCCATTCAAATATCTGTAGCAGAGTAACTCCACATGAGAGAATCTTCCTATCTAAGTACATGACCTGATGAAGATCATGATATAGATGGGGAAGCATACATGATCCCCATGCATATCTCATCCCATGGAGAAGCATGTCCTCCAAGGTCCTACCGCACCCGACTGATAGTCCCTTTTCCCTACGATTAGGACAAAGGAAACCACCAATGAAACCTGCTAAAACTGAAGGCAGTGGGGAATAACTCAATACCATATCCTTCTAGGCAATCTCAAACTCACCAGCATGAGGATACTGGAAGAATCATCTTAGTGCATCAGTCTCTCCAATCTCCTTGTGATCATAGATCACAAACTCACCAACTACAGAATACCTAGAATCCTATATACATCCTCTGAAGTCATGGTAATCTCTCCTGTGGGTAGATGAAAGGTGTTATACTCACTATGCCACCTCTTGGCTAGCATAGTCAACAATGCTCTATTGACTTGATACTGTGGGATCCTCAATAGTGGACTCAACCCACACTAGTATATAATCTCTAGATCTGCCTGGGACAATTGAGGAATCATCTCCCACGTATGGGGAAATATCTCTCTAATATGGAGGAGGTTAAATGTATCCTTTATAACATTACAAACAATCATGCAAATCAATCAACAGTGACTATCTAATCAAATTAGTAAATCAAGCAAGTTCATCAATCAAATCAAATCTTATTTGTTTTTCAAACATGAAGGAAAATTTATTTATCACTTCTACTATTTGTTTTTCATATTGCATGGAAACAAATTTAACAGTCAATTGACTAACATCTATCTATTTATCTTTCAATCGGGAAAGAAAATCACATCAAATAAAATCTTTTTGTCTTTCAATTGGGAAAGAAAATCAAATCAAATCAAATCTTTTTATCTCTCAATCGGGAAAGCAAATCTATAATCTATCATTTTTCTTTCAAGCAGGAAAGCATATTTCTCAATCATCTTTACTATTTGATCTTCAGGCATGAAGACGAATTTATCAAATCAAGTTAATCTATTCTTGATGTTATTTAACAACATATAAATTAGTTGTCTAATCTAGCATCAATCATCAAGTACATGTCAATTTTTCTTCAAAAATTGAAATTCGGCAAATATTCATGAATGTGCAAAACCATGTATGCACAACTTTAATCCATGGATGCACTAAAATAGTCAATCAATGCACAACTCCATCTATGCATGATTCTATCTAGTCTATGCGCTAAAACAAACTATGAATGCGCTAAAGAACCTATGCACAATTCTATCATGCAGATGCACTATTCTATCTCATCAATGTGCTAAACTATCCTATGCGCCAATCAAGCAAGCAATGAGGGAAACATTTTTGTATGTGCTATTTCATCTATCATATGTACCATTCCATCTATGCAAACGTATCCTACATCTATGTGATATTCTCTATGCGCAACTCTATCTAATGGAATTGCCGAACTATGGCTCACATGCGCTAAAATAGAACGTAAAAAATTTGAAAAAAATTCAAAAATGCATGAAAATCAATCAAAAAAATTTACAAGGAGGATCAAGTCGACTTACCAAAGGTCCATACATGGCTGGTATCTGATACCGGTAGGCTCGCTCGAATCTGTGGCGCTCATACAGGATCGGCATCTCATTTTTATCTCTCAGAGCTCTGAGAATTACTGCAAGTTATTGTTCAAATGACAATGAATTTTCACCTTTTCCACCTTTTAAGGGGGTAAAAATGACAAATTATTTTTATTTTTACAATACAAATTGCTATTTCGAGAGTTACATCACCAATTCAATTCAATTTAATTCAATTCTTTTGAATAATCCTCATCATCATGTGACTTATCTCTCGAGGGGGCATATAGCATCGGTAATTTCTAAATTCTAGGGCAAAATTCTTTGAAGCAATGCATAAAACACATCACTTCAAAGAGGGGCAAAATGTACACATCTAAAAATTGTCATGGTTATTCAAACCTGTTAATTAATTAAATATGAATTATTTAATTAATATTCTAAAGTCATCTACATATAAATAAATTTAACTATTTATTTATATTGTTCATTTTTCTAATTCTTCTAGTTTGATTAAATAAATAAGTTTATTTAATTACTACTATTATTCCTCTTAATTAAATTAAATAAATTTCATCATTTATTTATTTGATTATCATTTTATTTCTAAGTTTGAACATTTAAATTCAAAACAATGGAATATTCATTCTTCATCTCACATTTAAATATTATATATTTAAATATCTTTTTCACCCCACTTAATTAAATATTGTAAAATATTTAATTACTTATCTTTTTCACTTCTTACACAGTTAAATATTAATTATTTAATTTTAGAAACTTCCATTTGCACATGTCACATATAATTAAATAAATTTATTTATTTAATTAGCAATTATCCTCAACCTTCAACCAATTTTCATAAATGAGGAGATAAATGCCATGTTTGTCTCCATTTTTGAATGAGGATAGTTTAGTGGGTTGAAAACATTCTTCCACTTTCATCTCAACCTCTCCATCTCTTACCGTTTATCTTGACAAGTTTGAATTTCAACTGTTGATCTCCACCAAATAGATTTTTTCCCTCAAAAATCTATAAATACAACCTTCTCATAAGTAGAATTCATCCTAGATTTCATGTGTAGTTACTATAGTTGCATTCGAATTAGCATATCAACATTTTAGCAATATCATAAAATTTCAATTCCATACTTTAAATCATTAACAATGGAGATGCATTTTCAATCAATCTGATTCTCCTAAGTTGCCATTTCAACAAATTGTTTCTTGCACAACTGAGCGCCAACAACTTTAATCATATCCTTGGAGATAGAGGATGATGGGACGAATTTGAAAGAGCTGCAATTGTTTAGAGTTTGCATTTATGTTTTCTAGATTAGTTTCTTTCAATCTAATGTTTCATTGGTGTGTTAGTTTACTATTTAATTAATCTACATATTTTAACATCACACATTATTAAGCCATGGTGAGACAGACAATGGGGTTTACTGCTTCTAACTATTTTAGACATTCATTACAAAGCTCGATACAAGAATTATGGGATATTAGTCAACAACCATTTTCGTAAATGCAACATGAATTTGAAATGTTGAGCAAAAACATATTGAAATATTCCTTCACAAGTAATACATTGAATTATGTACCTGGTGACTTCCCTCCAATGCCCTGGTAAATATTGTAGCTTGGTACCTTGCCTGAAAACCATTTCTACAAATTCTCCTCTTTGCAAAAATTTCTTGCATGTTGATTGTAACTTTGTGGACTGCTTCAACTTCTTTGGAAAATACTGTTCTCTGCTCAATGGAAGTCTAGAAACTTCCACAATGGTTTCCATTGTAACTATGATATCAATCCCACAAACAATATCCTTTTGGTTGCAAAAATTATGGGCAAACTCCAGCTCCACCCTCTCATCAAACCCTTGTAACCATTTGAAATAAGTATCCCAATGAGCCTTCTTGAAATCTGCATATGCCTCAGCATGTGTTCTCAAATTTTGCATGGTGATGGGCTCATGTCATGGATGGTGACCTCTTGTGATGTTCATAGGAACTCACTGTAACTCAATACTAGAATTGGAAGGAATACAACTTTCAAAGAGATGGTGTTTAACAGTTAGATTTAGCAGTGAATATTTGGCTGCAAAATGATGACAAGTATAGTAAATGAGAGTTTTAATGCAAAAATAATGGCAATGATAACCCTCGAAAGAAATGATGACATAGACAACCCATCCCCCCAGCTGAGTGGTTGAACCGTCCATGGGGAAAAGTAACATTTGACAGAAGGAAACCATAATACAGAATAAAATAAAGAAAGAAAGAAGAAAAAATTTTGTTACCGATTACCACGATCACCAAAAGGTACATCACATGCTTCGAAATAATGAAGAAGATCAGAAATTGGCGAAGATGTGACCGAAAAGATGGGTGATGTGACAAAAAAGAACCTGTACTGACTGATGACAGCTACCAAGAGCAGATCGCTTGAAAGAAGAGCAATAATGAAAAGACAACAAAAGGGTATGGTAGATGGAGATGACATAATGACCAAGAGAAGATGGTGGCGATAGGAAAGCTAGCCAAAGCAGTCATAATATCAACGAACAACAAGGAAACATGCGAAAAAGAACTAATGAACACCTATCATAGATGTAGAAGTGAATAGCACCTCCTAGCAAAGAAACCATAGGAGCCAGAGCCAAGAAGAAGAGTTCCTATAGTAAAAAGAAGAAGAAGATATTGTTGATAAAAAAAATGGTCATTGGTTGAAAGCCACAAAAAACCATGGTAAAAGCAGATATGAGAGGCATGGAAAAGGCAAGAGAAATGGATAGAATATTCCTAGTAGAGAAGAGGACAAGAGCGCTTTTTATTTTATTTTCTTTTTAATTTTGCTTACGATAATAGACTGTTGGTTACCCAGTTTTCAATCGATTGCCGCCTAGTAGCATCGAAAAATTGTTTTTCACTACTAAGTTTATTAAATAGAGAATGCTCGCTAAATTCTAGTTTTCAAACACCAACTAGCCAACATCGCCCAAAAAGGGATTTCAATGTTGGATCTTTTATTTTCTTTATTTTCTTCTTTTTTCTCTTTTTCTTTTTCCTTTTATTTTTTATTTTTTAATTTTTTGATGATATATGTGGTCAATCCCAGAGGAGACCAAAAGGAACAATAGTAAGTTCATGTCCCATTGCGAGAAACAAAGCTTCTTTGGAAAGAGGCTTCTTGTAAATTCTAAGGCGGTGATCATTAACAAGGAGAGTTCTTCGTTTAGAGTCCACTGTATAGAGATGAACAACACCATTATCATATATTTTCTGGATCTTGTAGGGTCCTAGCCATCACATGTGAAACTTCCCCTTGAAGTCCTAAAAGTGGGAGTCATATAAAAGTGCCCAATCACCAAGTTGAAATGACCATTGACGAATGTGACGGTCATGCCACAAGGCACATTGTTTTTGTACAACCTTGGAGTGAAAGAGAGCTTCCTGGCGTAATTCATTTAGGGAATGTAGTTGATCAATTAGTGCAATCTATGCATCTGAAAGATTCATACCCAACTAAAGTGCAGTGCGAAGAGTCTTTACCTCAAACTAAATGGGAAGGATTTCCTTCTTACCATTAACAAGTTCATAAGGGATCAAATTAGTGGTGGTTTTCCACATTGTATGATAGTCCCACACATCTTCGAGAAGCCATGTAGCCCAATCACGCCTATGAAGTGCAACTATCTTGGTAAGAATATTTTTTATCTCTCTATTGGTAACTTCAACTTGTCCATTGGCCTAAGGATGATAAGGTGAAGACTTTCGATGGTGAATCTCATATTTGTGAACCAAAGAAGAGATGAGTTTAGATGTAAATTGTGGTCCTTGATCTGTGGTTATTTCCTAGGGTACACCAAACCTTGTAAAAATCTCAAAATATAAGAAATCTGCTACCTTTGCATCTCTAGCATGTTTGAGAGCTACTAACTCAACCCACTTAGTGACATAATTAGTGCATACAAGGATATATTCCTTGTTTTGTGAGGGTGGATTAATTGGGATGACAAAATCAAGGCCCCATTTCTCAAATGGCTCGATAGATAACAGAGGGTGCAAAGGCACCTCATTTGACCATGTAGGTCGACCAATGCGCTAATTTTTTCACAATGATGAACATAGCGCCTACAATATTTGTGGATTGTAGGCCAATAGTATCTTGAAGTAAGAATTTTTTGGTGATTCTTCAAGTAGAAAATTGTCCCCCACATGGCTCTTTATGACATGCACACAGTATATCAAAGACATCATCTTCACATACACAACATCGCATGATATTATCAATTCCAGTGTGAAAGAGTAATCCATTGATCCATGCATATTGTCCACTAAGTCCAACCAGCTTTCGTTGCTCTCACAAAGATAAGTGGTGTAAAATTGCATATGACTAGATAATTTGCAATATTAGTAAACCACGAGCTCTTTGTGGATATGGAAAAGAGATGTTCATCTAGAAATGCATCATTGATTGGAGAGGGTTCACTATCAAAGTGTTGCAACCTGGAAAAAAATCCTACAACCACATTTTCTTGACCAGGCTTATCAAGTATAGCTATATCAAACTCCTGAAGTAAAAGAAACCATCTAATGACTCGACTAGTTACCATAGGTTTATTCATTAAAAATCGTATTGCCGAATGACCTATGTGAAAAAATAATTTATACCCAGCAATATAATGCCAAAATTTATTAATTTCATATACAAGAGCTTGGAATTATTTTTCAGTTACCATGTAATTAACCTCAGCCCTTGTGAAATTCTTGTTCATGTAGTAAATAGAGTAGAAGATATTATCCTCTTTTTGGCCAAGTACAGCTCCCATCAAGCAATCTGAAGCATCGATATGAATATGAAATGGCAACTACCAATTGGGATGTCATAAAATTGGTGTGGTTACAAGCTTTGTTTTAATGGCCTCAAAGGCTTCCTAACACTCAAGTGTCTAGGAGAAAGTAACATCTTTAGCAAGCAGAGCAATTAAAGGAGAAGCAATTTTACTCAAATTTTGAATAAACCTCCAATAATATCCTGCATGACCAAGAAAACCTTGAATATCTTTTTGATTAGAAGTTGTGGGAAAGTCTTGGATGATTTGGATCTTTTTAGGATCCACTTGTATACCTTTAGATGAGATGTAATGGCCAAGCACAATTCCTTCAGTCATAAGAATATGGCATTTTTCATGACTTAATGAAAAATTAATATCTATACAATGCCTAAGTAATTTTTCTAAATTTTCTTTGGCCTCCTCATAAGCATCACCATGGACAATAAAATCATCTATATATACCTCCACATAGTCATACACAAGATCTGAAAAAATTCTTAACACTACACATTGAAAAGTAGTAGGATCACTACACAAACCAAATGGAAAGACTCTATAAGAAAAAGGCCCCCGAGGAAAAGTAAAAGTAGTTTTGTCTTGATCTTTTTCTGCAATCTGAATTTGATTCTAACCACTGAATCCATCTAGAAAAGAAAAGAATTTATTACCTACAAGAGTATCCAACACTTGATCAATAAATGGTAATGGAAAGTGATCGTTTTTAGTAGATTTATTTAATGCTCTATAATCTAAGCAAATTGTTGGGGATACGGATTCGGTCTATCATCAAGATATGCATCTAAGATAGTAGTGCCTTAGTGATTTCAATCCAAAATCACAACAAAGAAACAACCAACCATGCCATAAAGTGGAAACATGCACAGTTGATCCCCCATTGATCCTCTGAGAGAAGTGGATGCAAACAAATAACAAATTCAACACAAAAAAATAACCATTAAAGACAAAACTATGAACACACAAATATACACAGGGAAAACCTTTTTAGGTAAAAAACCCCACCTCTAAAACATTTAGCTCACTTGTATTATTCAGTAACTAAAACGGTTACAATACAAAACCAGAGCTATGCTCTTCAAGATATTACATCTTGTTCATCTGGAGAAAGAATACTGGCAACACAAAAATGGAATCATCACACAGTTACAATGTCCTCATGACATACTATGTACATTCCCTTCATCTCCTCTCAAAGACTATCACAACTAGCCTCATGGCCAGCCCAACCCCTTGGCCTCACAGGTTCACATCTTACCAAATCCGAGAGTCAAAGTGTTCACTAGTGAACAACTCAAACACTCTCAAGCTCCCTCTAATATCGCTCATCATCTTGTCTCAAACTGCACACAAGATTATTTATAATCTCACACTGTGTGCATACCTATTCAGCCGATCCCTACTTGCAATGGTCATCAAGATAATTAATTATCCACCTGCAAGCCATGACCATTCCTTGATAATGTGCATCGCTTATATAGCTACATCGAGCCACACAATCATTAACTCAACTAAGATGCATTTGTCAACTTTCCATCAATAATACAACTCTATCACAATGAGGAAATAACTCTCTAGCTAGTGGGATCTCAAATAACTTTCCATGTGTCACCATCCCATTCGCCTATCGCTACTAACTGTCAATCAAAACCGGTCCAACTTGGTCAACCGAGTTCTAAGCTCATTTGATCTCCTACCGCGTTACCATCAAGCCCAATGTAACCAATTTTGGTATGGCGGTGAGCTCACCCTGCTATCTACCTCACTTCCACTGCCTAGACCGACTCGCTCGCGATATGGCAGTAAGCCATCCGAGCTCCTTTGAGCTCTGGCCCAAGTCAACATCGAGCTCAGTCCTTCCATTGTCTTCGGCCAACCAGATGTTGTCAACCTACCACGTGTTGCCCTGTAATTCACCTGCCACTCTGACACCGAGTCCAAATCGGTCAACCTCTACCCTTAGCTCATCCGAGCTCCTACCACACTACCATAGCCTAGAACAACATGCCTCATGGTATGGCTGTAAGTCATCCGAGCTGACCACTGGCGATCTTACCATGGCCACCACGGTCAGTCACTTGACTGGTCATGGTATGGTGATAACCACCAGCCAGGCCACTAACAGTCTTACCATGGCCACTGTGGTTAGTCACATGACTAGCTGCGGTATGGTGGTAACCGCTAGCTAGACCGTTGGCGGTCTCACCACTCTACTGCAATGAGAAGACCCATTGCCCATGGTATGGCAGTAACTTCTAAAACCACCGCTGGCGGTCTCACCGCGCTACCATGGTGAGTTGACCCACCGCTTGTGGTGAGGCGATAACCACCAAGCCCACCACTAGTGGTCTCACCGTGTTACCATGGTGAGTTGACCCACCGCCTATGGTATGGTGGTAACCACCAAGACCACTGCTGGTGATCTCACTGTGCTACTGCGGTGAGTTGACCCACCACCTGCGGTAAGGCGGTAACCACCAGAACCAGTCAAACCTGCCACAGTAAAGGCAAGAAACATGAAGGAAAAATGCCAAGTTGGAAGGGAAAGGCCAGAAATGTTGAGGTATAAATTCCCAACACAGATTATCCATTTACCATTTTTCTTAGGAACCACAACTAAAGGAGAAATCCATTGACTATCCAAAATAGGATATATAAACCCAACATTTAACAGATTTTGTAATTCCTCCTTAACTATTTCACGCAAAGCAGGATTTAGCTGATGTTGTGGCTGCCTAATTGGACGACTTCCTTCTTCACTGTAGATATAGTGGGTACAGGTATCAGGATGAATGCCATGCATATCTTGGTATTCCCACACAAATGCATCTTTATTAGTTCAAAGCGTGGTAATAAGGTCTTGGATTTGTTCAGGGGTTAATTATGGATGAATGTTGAGTGTACCATTAGGCAAAATTTCAATAGCTTCAGATTGTATGGGTGAATTAATGGTTGTAGCTTCCAAAATAGGTGGCCTATCAAAAGATAAAAATAAAGCATACAAGAAATTATGGGGTAGCAATTAATGCAATGTGATAAAATATTGGAGAGATTGTGAAGTACCAACCAATGGAAAATTCCCAAAAGGACATTGAGTATTTATACTTGAATGAAGGACCATGTTTTTCAAAAATTTCATCAGATGCATACATGTTAAGAAGAAAATTAACAAGAACATTATCTTCAGTAGGTTCTTCCATATCTAGGGCTTTATCAATTGCTAGAATTGGTAATGCCTCATCCAAGTCACTATCAATCCAAACTGGGTCCTCTATTTCCAATAAAGGTTGTGCTAGTGGGTATAGATTCAACTACTTCTTGTGCTTTCCATTAGAAATAACCATGTCCACTGATCAACAATTAATATAGGCATCCACAATTTCTAACCAAGGTCATCCCAAAATTAGGGGTATCCTCCCAGCTTAATTTGTGGCTGCAAAATCACAAATTCAGTTAGATATTCCCATGAATCAATAGAAAGAATTACATTCTCAATTACTCCTTCGGTCTTAACCAAAGATCTATCGGCCATTTGAAGAACTGTAGGAGTAGGCCTAAGTCCTTCTAATGCTAATTTTTCCTTTGTTTCATTTATCATTACATTAATTGCAACACCCAAATCCATAAGAGTATTAGAAATACTACTTTAAAAATTGTTACCTTAATGACCGAACTTCTTGTATCAAAATATTTTGGAATGGTTAAATTCCCATGCATAAGATTTGCCAATTTTCCTATGACTTGAATAGTCTTCGGATCTTGCTTTTTTTTCTGCTTCCGAGTACAAAGTTCATGAATTGTTTTTGTGTAAATAGGAATGTCCTTGATAGCCTGCAATAAAGGAATTTTGATGTTAACATTGCATAATTCATTAAACAAATCAAACTCATATTCAAAATCCTCCTTTTGTATCGGTTCAGATTGAAATATTTCAAGAAAAGGTGGTTCCTTATTTGGCTCTGGTTTTGATTCTTCATTGATTTCTATAATAGTGGGCCCCAAAAGAACCTTCCCTGACCTCAACTAGACTCCATTTATCTCCAATGTATTTATGGGATAAGTGGAGTATCCTATTGGCTCATTGTTATACATTGGTTGAGTAGCCTTATTATTTGGGTTGGGATATGGTTGGGCTAGCATAGATGTAGGTCTTGGTGGTTGTGGTGGATGATTTGTTGGATTTATAGGTTGAGTAGTCGAGGATGGAAACCCTGGAATAAATTTTTGTGACTGATGCTAATGGTTAACCATAGAAGGTGGTGGAAATGGGAATGGTTTTTGTTGATATATTGAGGGTTGTGGTAGTTGTGGCCTCCATTCCTATTGCCACGACTATGAAGTATATGGATACTGTGGCATCCACTGAGGGTATGGGGGTTATTTCCATCCCCCATTCCATTTGGATTGGTAGGAGCTGGATTGACTAGGTCCTAAAACAAGATAATCATTCATCATACTAGGGTGCATAGCCGTGGTGGAAAATATCGCCTAGGGGCCATGTAATAGATAGGTTCCTCAGAATATTCCATTTCAAGCATTTTTGTAGGGAAAGGTTTCAATGTGGAGTTCTTACTAATCTCATATAGAGATGAAATGTTTGTCCTATTGTATGGGAAGTCGTCACTACCATGATTTTTATGATATATTGGACAAAACACAGCTAAAGCCTTCTTAGCTTCCTCTTGCTTCCTACGTATGTAAAGAATATCTATTTGTTTCCTCATATGATTTAGCAAAGCCATTTTAAGATCTTCAAGTAAATTTCCTATTTCCCTCTTTGTGATACCTATCATATTATTTGTGGTATAAGGTTTACTTGGATACCTCCTTCCGAAACGCTGTGACCTTGAATAGTTCCTGCAAATATCACAAGTATAAGTAAATTCCAAGTTAGAGATATTTCATTTTCCTATTAAATTCAATGCTTCCATAACAACATCTCTTATGCCCCTAAGAAATAATATCTTAATAGTATCATCATTTTGTTCCTCTTAGCGAGACCATTGAAGACTAAACATAAAATGTTCAAGGTAGTCTTCTATGGACTCCTCTTTTTGAGTCATGCGGAAAATCTCATCCCAAACCTCCTTTGTTTTGCAATATTCTTGATATTTGTTCAAGAATAGTTCCTTCATAACTGCCCATGTTCTGATATTCTAAGGGTTGATAAACCATCGCAAAGCAACATCCTTCAATGTAGCTAGAAATAGTTTGAGTTTCTGTGCATCATTTTGATAGTCATAACTATGACACAACACATCAAATTCAAACAAAAATATACCAGGATCTTCTACTGAAAGACCATGAAAAATAGGTAAAGTAGAATGAGGAATATTCTTCATGGGGGCATCTCTCCCGGGATCTATAATTGGAAACTCAAAAGTAGCTGGATTATTGTTGGCCAATGCCCTGTTATGATTATCATTGTTGTTGTTGTTGTCATTATTGTTGTTTTCAGGATCCATAACTTGAAATTCCTCAGGATTAAAATATTTTTTAAAGGGCTCGTGACCTTCCTCAGCAAATAGACCAACTTCTTCTCCATAAGACTCTTTGAGAATTTGTTCAACCTTTTTGTGTAATATTTCAGAAGAGCTTGGTTGGGTATTTGTAGGTGTTTGAACAATAGTGGTATTAATAACACACTTCTCTAGATTAGGTTCAGGTAATTCTAACAAAGGTAATTTGGATTTCACTACCTCCTACATTGAGCTACCCTCAATAAGTTATTTTGAATTATCGTGCAATTCTTCAGGTTGCGGATTCTCAATGGATGGTGTTGACTTATTTTTGGATTTTTTGGGTTGTGAATTACTTCCCTTTTCTTTCCTAATGAATTTTCCCTTATTATCTCTATTATGATTCATACACCTAAATTTTCTATGGCAAAGCAAACTAAGGATAATTACCCAAACAATTGTGTGGACTTTCTCCTTAATGCAATGTTCCTAACTTAGTTTACTAAAAATGCAGGTCTTTAACACCATTCCCCAACAACGGCTCCAAAATGATTGGACTAAAATGTGGTTTTAATTTACTTTTGAAATAGGTTTGATTTAAGTTCTTGGAAATGGTTTCCTCAGCTTATCCTAAAGTTTCAATCTAGGAACGTAGGCTTTTGAACCATGTTGTGGAAGTATGTTGAAGAGCTGAAATTTATAAACCAAGGGTTGATGAATGCAAACTAATGTAACCTATATTTTAAAAAAATCCAATTGGCAAACTTCCAATCACAAATGTGACAGGAACCCGTAAAGAGATAATTTTGCAACAAAAATAGATTACTGACATGAAACAGAACAAGAATAAAACTCTATGAAGCGGAATACAGAGTATGATAAAAATATAATAGATTATATCACTTTTCCATGTTTAGCTTTTTATGATTATGTCCTATAGTACCAAACTATTCTCAATGTTAGCAATAAATAATTCGATGAAACATACATACCAACAAATATTGAATGAATCAGTCTGGATTCAAACAATAGGAATTAATAGAAAATGAATTACACAGATGCAGTAAGTGAATCAATTCAGAAATGGGAATCAATCAAACAAATAAAAAACACACATTACCACACATAGAAATCTAAAGCTAAAATCACCAACAACCGAAGAAATGGTCCCTGCCTTCACCGGTTATTGAATGATGAAACTCACAAATGAAAATCTACTCCATGCTAGTTCTCATTTAACAAAATGATAGATACATAATAAAATGTTGATCCTCCTCTATTACGTAGGTCTGATTTCTTAATTATATCTATAAATATTCTATTTCCATCATTCATACATTTATATTGTTTGATCATACTATAAAAAACATATAGGTTTGTTTGTTCATTTGACCTTTCGACCACTCACAAACAAGAGTCTTAAGATCGATAAAAGGCTGCAGGCCACTTTTAGCACTAAATCAAAACAACTTTAACTAAAATAATAAGTTTCAAAAACATCTTGTTGATTTCACTTCATTAATTTCCTGAGATCCTTACATTTGTAATGGCCTTCAACTTCCTTTCGAACTATCTCCTGCCATTTGGACACAAAACAATCATATTTATCATGATTTTCAGTAAACTTATTAATCCCAACTTCTTTCCTTATTTTATTAAATATTAAGGTTCCTTTAGCAAATTGTGATAGGATTAGGGATAAGGACATAGATAAAAAGGAAATTATAATGTAAAAATAGTGGACTTATTCTATACTCATCAAGTGGGAGGAAATTCAAACTCAGACATACATTGACAAAGCCACAAAACCTCCTAACTAGAAATAACTACATGTCGATACTCAACCTTTGTTGATGATAATGCAATAGAAATATACTTCTTGCATGACCATGTAATCAATCCATAACCAAGGCAAAATATAAAGCCACAAGTAGAATTTTGATCATTGACATCACTACCCCAATCAAATTCAATGAAGCCCATAATATAAGATGCTCTTGATGTATAATGAATTCCAAAATGTGTATTTCCCTAAATCTATGTAAACGTATATTTTGTGGCCTTCTAATGACTCTCATGATGCTCCTAAGAGAATTGAGAGACAATTCAAACTATAAAGGAAATATCATGATGATTATGTGTCAAGTACAAAATACTTCCAACCAACATCGGATACAAGGTAGGATCAATTGTAGGAGTAGTGCAACTGGTATAAAATACAACACTTGACTGAAAAGGAGTGGGTGCATGCTTGCAATCAGCCATGCAAAATATTTGAAGAAAACCAAGAGAAAACTTCTACTAGAAAATGAAGATCCCCTCAAAAGTTTGATGAACCTGAAGACCAAGGAAGTAATGTAAAAGACCAAGGCCAATCATATAAAATCACTCCATCAATTCTCACTATGTATTATGAATCATGGAAATGGAACTTCATCTGAGAATCAAATCATCCACATATAGAACAAGAATGAGAAGATCCTCTCCATGTCTCTGAGTATAAACTGTAGGATCAAAATGTTAATGAGTATAGTTAGAGGTAAGAAATAAAATTTCCATCTTCTCATGCCAAGCCTAAGGGTCCTATTTGAGACCATACAATGAACATTGAAGCCTACAAATAAGTGATGATTCATATACAAAACTTGGTCGCTACTCCATATAAATATCCTCATGGAGATACCCATGCAAGAAAGCACTCTTCACATCCATCTAATAAACTGACCATCCCTGTGATGCAACTATAGAAACAACAAGACAAATATAATCCATCTTGGTAGTAGGATAAAAGTTCTCAAAACAATTCCTTCAATCCAAGAAAACCCCTCTACAACAAGATGAGCCTTGTACTTTTCAATGGAACCATTTGTTGCATATTTGGTATGATACACCCACCTGCACTGAACCAAATTTCTTCCCTTAAGAAGAGGTACAAAATACCAATTATTATTCTTCATCAAAGAACAATACTCATCAACCATAACACTATCCCACTCAAGAATACTTGAAGCATTTGAAAATTTTTGATGATCACCTAAAATGGCATGACTCAAAATACTGATACCTAAAGTTTGAGCATGAGTGTGGAAAGTTTTTATGGGATCACCAATAAGAGGACCAACCTCCTCAAGAGTAGCACGATCCCATCGTGGCCTAGTGGGTGGATTAGGAGGAGATGGATCAAGACCATCATCAAAATATTTCTCAAGAAGAAAATATCATCAATTAAATAAAACTAAGTAGGTTGTGATGAAGAAGTAGTCAAAGGAGCATGTCTATGTGAAAGACTCAAAAAATTGAACATAATGACAAAAATGAACCTCTTGTGTGTTAGGATCAAACAATTTGTATGCCTTCACATCCTCACAATAGCCAACAAAAATGAACCACTGACTCTTCTTCTCCATTGATTTATGTCAACCATCTGAAATGAATTCCCAAGCCTCATTATTGAATATTCTAAAGGATAGATTAGGCTTGTGATGAGACCAAGCCTCCTCAAGAGTCATATTTTGCACTACCTTGTGAGGTATATGGTTCTTAATATATTTGGCACAATTAACATCTTCGACTTGGTAAAATGTTGAAGCCATGTACCTAGACTAAATCATGCAATTGCCTATTTCTCATAGAGTCGTATTCTTCATCTCTGCCACACCATTCTATTAAGGAGTGTAAGGAACCATGTGCTAATGAAGAATACCATGCTCATTGCAAAAATCTTGAAATTCTTGATTGTCATAGTCCCCGCCATTATCTATGCTTAGACGTTGAAGAGAAAAAAATGACTTCTTCTCCATAAATTTTTTGAAGGCCTTGAATATGGTTAGAACCTCACTCTTTAACTTCAAAAAATAGACCCATGTGTGTGAGAAAAAATCATCAATAAAAGTGAGCACATACTTAGCCCCTAAAAAATAAGGAGTTGAGAATGACATTAGATCACTATAAACCAACTCAAGAGATGTGGTTGCACATGTAGCTTGACCCTTAGGAAAAGGATTTTCATGTTGTTTTCTAAGAATACAACCTTGAAAAACTCCATCTATGCAAGAGATCTTTGGAAGACCAACCACTAAGTTATGTGCATGCATCTGCTAAAGATATTTATAGTTCAAGTGACCAAATATTTCATGCCAAAGCTTGCTCATTGAATCAACATGAGAAAAAAAACATGAACATGTTGAAGACTCAAAGAAAGCTTGCTCATTGAATCAACATGAGCAAAAAAACATGAACATGTTGAAGACTCAAAGACATCATACTGATACAAATGGTTCTCACGATCAACTATCCTTGTAGCAACAACCTTGTTGGGATCTTCCAACTATCTAATAGTCACATTCTATGGAGTAAACTCAACTAAATTTACATCTCTAGTATGACAAATATGATATATGAAAAGTAGATTCATTGAAATATTAGGAACACAAAGAAAATCCTCAATGCACCCACCTAGCAACTAAATAGATCATATCCCCAAAGCTAGAATCTATGAAGAGTTCCCAACTACAATATGAGAAGTAGAAGTATGAGAAATGGAATCAACAAGATCACATGAATTGATCACGTGATGTGAAGCACCTAAATCAAGAATCCAACTATCAAAAGATGAATGAATGACACATGTTGAAAGAGCTTTCCCTTTTCCCATGGAAGAAGACTTCAACGCTAAAATATTATGTTTCCTCATGGCTTCGTCCAAGGCCTCTAGTCTCTTGAAACAATGAGACTCATCATTCTTAGGTTTTCCACAAAATGAACAAGGATATCCTTTCTTTTTCTTGGACTTGGAAGAAGAATCTCTAGAGGTAGAAGAAGGAGGTGGAGTGGAATTTTGATTGTTCTTCAGCTTCGATTTGGAGGGAGACTCACTACTTGAAGATGGTTTTTTCTTGGGCTTCTTCTAATTTTTTCGTTTAATCTTGGAAGATCGAACCATGAGAGCTTGATTCTTAGAACTAGGTAGTGCATCCAACTGAATCAACTTGGCCTGCTCCCTAGTAAGATGCTGAAAAAACAACTCAAAAGAAGGAATTTAATAATATTTTCCCATGGAATCCATAGTATAATATAAAGTGGAAGAGAACACTCAATACGTGCCTCATAATAGATAGAATCAAGAAGATACATTCATCATTAGCTTTATCATGCCCACACCCTTTTAATTGTGACAAAATCAGTTTAAACTATGTAAGAAATTATTGAATAGAAGGAAATTCATCTGGAGATAGTGATTGTAGATCTGCTTGAAGCTACAAGATTCTAAATTGATTGAGTTTACTATACAATTCTTCATTTTTGTCCCAAATATTCTTAGGCATTTTACACTTCGTAATATGAAATAACAAGTTATTAGATGCATGTAAGACAATGAGCCCTTTTTCTTCACCCATTTTACATCTATGGGTAAAATTTTCATATTCCCTTGTGAAATATATTTATTGTGCATCTAACAGTGATTATAGACCTTTGGATTGTAACATTTGAGTCACTTTTAGCTTCCATGTATGATAATTGTGTGGAGGAATGGTTCAATTTTCCTTAGATCTACCATGTTGGAAAAAAGAAGACCAAGAGAAAGAAGACAATATGGCACTTAAATTGTGCCTTTCACCCCCCAAAATGTATTAAAACTAAATTTGTAACCCCCCAACAAATTATAATGAAGAAATTTTATAATATGTACAAGTGACAAGCTCAAATCAACCATCTATAACACAAAATGATTTTTATATTTTTTAGAAAAAATTCTTTTCAAAACTAAAAATAGGGGTTACAAATAGACTCCTTGTGACTTTTTGAGAAATTAAAAAAAAAACATCCAAATTTCAACTATGTATGCAAAAGTTACGCTAGTTACAAGTAATAAATGAACATGTACCTTCATGCTGAAAAAATTGGAAAAAAATGGAAAAATCTACAAAATTTACTTGCACCATTGCAAAGCTCGTCGAACCACCTTTTTAATAGTATATTGTTTGTAAAAAATGGAAACCATGCCGAAAAGTTATGAATTTTTAAAAAACTAGCTGAAATTAGGCCTACAGTGACGACCCCCTAGCAAAATAAAAATTTGCAATTATTTTTTTGTCTAAAATAGACAAATTTTATACGAGAATAGCATTTTTGGGTCTTTTGAACACAATGGAAAGGTTTTTTTGGGCTGAAAATGCTCTAGTAAAAATTCGTTCATCAGATTCGAGCTTCAAACCCCCATTTGCCAAATTTGTGAATGTTGACCAAATTGAGTGAAAAAAAAAGAAGCCAAATCTAACTTTCTTGAGCCTCTTAGACACAATGGGACATCCAAAAATACTGACACTATAGAAAAAATTATTGAAATCACCAGATCTCACCAAAAATAATACATGAAATATAGAATTAATAGATATATCCAAATCCTTTTTGATTCTCAAGATCATACTAAAATGCAAGAGAATAGCATATGGGAATTTACAAGATCATGAAAGAATCTCAAATCATAATATATAGAAGACCTGATGTTAGAAACTCTCTAATAATAAAGGAAGGAGCTTGCCACATTCAAATATTTGATACCATGTTGAAGTGAGCAACCAAGATCTTCAATATGCAACACCAAATAATGTCCATAAGAGATAGAGAGAAGCAACAATGAAAGATTCTATTCCACCAAAAAAGAATTACAATATGATACATATGATCAAGATTTGATAAATATGCTCAAGATGTTATACAAGATTCAAAACATGCTAGAGATTCCTTTCTTATAAAGGCAAGGTGAGAGATAGGGTTATACAAGATCATGACAAGTGTCTTAATCCTATCACATGAGACAACTAGCTCATAACTACCTAGGATAATGTAAATTCTAGATAAGACAACTAAGACTTCTAGAAGAAATATTATATCCTAAGTAAAATTAACATGTGAACTAAGTCGCCTAAGTCCCTAGTAAGTAATTAGCTAGTTACAATACTTCATTCACACCAACACATGGTAGTGAAATTTATGCACCCTATGAATGGAATCTTATAAATATTAAATAAATGGGATGAATGAATGAATGCATCATTAAACATTCAAATTTTTTTCTAGAAATTTAGGTTCATTAGAGAAATCATAAATTCACTAGCAGTATCATAATTTCATTAGAATGGGCATAGTATCATTATGGAATTCATAAGTTAATTATGACAACCATAGGTTCATTAGAGTAGTCATCAATTCATTAGGACTTTCTCTTGAGAGCCCTAAGTGACAAAATGTGGAAAAATTTGGCAGACTATTTATCAAAAACTGCTGCACTTACAATTTTTTTCTAAAGTTATAGGGTCATGTAGGGTCCCTCCATGATAACCTCTCTCATTTTTTCATATCTCCAATCTACTTGGCCATGGCGACGATTTTTTAGATGTTGCAAAAAGCATCATATGTGTTTAGTAAAAACTTATCAAGAGCCACACTTTTTGTTCAATTCATCATGTAGCCAAATCGATAGTTCCAACATGTCTGGATGGGAAAATTTATGCTATGAAAGGTCATGTTTTTTTCCCTTGCTTGTGTAATCATTCCAGGCTACATTGTGTCAATGCTTTCTCTTAAGAGCCCTAAGTGCCAAAAAGTGGAAAAATTTGATGATATATTTATTAGAAATCGTGGAGCTTAGAAACATTTTTTCCTGAAGGTACAAGGTCATGTAGGGTCCCTCTGTAATAACCTCTATCCTTTTTTCATATCTCCAATCCATTTGGACATGGTGACAAGTTTTCATATGTTAAAAAAGCATCAAATGCATTGAAGAGAAAGTTGCACGATGACATAATTTTTTTTTTCGCCATGCAGCCAAATTGATAGTTCTAACACATATGGGTGGGTGGATTTATTCTAGGAAAGGTGTTATTTCACACCCAAACATGCTGAATAGTTCAAAACTACATTGTACTGGTTCTTTCTTTGAAGAGCCCTAAGTGCCAAAAAGTGGTGAACTTTGATTATTTAATTCTTATAAATCGTGGCACTTAGAAACATTTTTTTATAAAATTATAGGGTCATGTAGGTTCCCTCTATAATAACCTCTCTCAATTTTTCATATCTACAATCCATTTGGTTGTGGTGACAAGATTTTGCACATTGAAAAAAGCATCAAATGCATTGAAGAGAAAGTTTCAAGGTGGCATAATTTTCATTCTATTCATTATGTTACCAAACTAATAGTTCCAACATGTTTTTGGTGGGTGGTTTTATGCTACGCAAGGTCCTATTTCACACCCCAACATACTGGATCATTCCAGTCTACATCATACTGGCACTTTCTCTTAAGAGCCCTAAGTGCCAAAAGTGGCAAACTTTGACAACTTATTTCTCAAGATCCACAACACTTAGAAAAAAATTGTATAAAGGTACAAGGTCATGTAGGGTCCCTCTACAATAAATTATCTTAGCTTTTCATATCTCCAATCTATTTGGTCGTGGTGACAATTTTTTGCATGTTGAAAAAAATGTCAAATATATTGAAGAGAAAGTTGCAATGTGGCACAATTTTTGTTATGTTCATCATGTGACCAAACTAATAGTTCAAAAATGTTTGGGTGGGTTGTTTTACTATAGGAAAGTTTTGGTTTTTCACCTATCATACCAGATCATTACAAGCTACATTGTTCTAACACTTTCTCTTAAGAGCCCTAAGTGTCAAAAAGTGGCAAAATTTGATGAGATATTTCTCAGAAAGTATGGAACTTAGAAAAATTTTATCTAAAGGTATAGGGTCACATAAGGTTCCTCTATAATACCCTCTCTCAATTTTTCATATCTCCAAGCCATTTGGCTTTGGTGACAAGTTTTTGCATGTTGAAAAAATGTCAAATGCATTGAAGAGAAAGTTGCAAGGTGGAATAAAAAAAATTGTTCAATGTTTGGCTAGATCGACAGTTCCAACATGTCTAGATGGGTGGTTTTATGATAGGAAAGATCATTTTTATCACCCCAACATGCCAAATCATTCTAGACTATAGTGTACTGATGATTTCTCTTAAGAGCCCTAAGTGCCAAAAAGTGGAAAACTTTGACAAGGTATTTCTCAAAAATCATGGCACTTAGATACATTATATCTTAAGTTACAGGGTCATGTACGGTCCCTCTACAATAACCTCTTTCAATTTTTTTATCTCCAATCCATTTGGATGTGGTGATAATGTTTTAAATGTTGCAAAAAGTGTTAGTTGCATTGAAGAGAAAGTTGCAAGGTAGCATAATTTTTGTTTTATTTGTTGTGTGGCCAAGCTAAAAAATTTAAAATGAATGTGTGGGTTGGTTTATGCTAGGAAAAGTCTTGTTTCACACCCCAGAATGTCAGATCATTTCAAGCTTCATTGCATTGACACTTTCTCTTTAGAGCCATAAGTGTCAAAAAGTGGTGAACTTAATGAGTTATTTCTTAGAAACTGTTATATTAGAAATATCTATCTAAAGTAACATGGGCACGTAGGACCCGTGTATAATAACCTCTCTCAGTTTTTCATATCTCCATTCCATTTAGTCATGGTAACAATGTTTCAGATGTTACAAAAAGGGGCAGTTGCATTGAAGAGAAAGTTATAAAGTAGCATAATTTTAATTTTGTTCATCATGTAGCCAAGCTGACACTTCCAACACATCTATGTGGGTGGTTTTATGCTATGAAATTTCTTGTTTTGCACCCTAGCATGCCTAATCATTCTAGGATACATTATGTTATTGCTTTCTCTTAAGAGCCCTAAGTTCCAGAAAGTGATAAACTTTGATGAGCCATTTATCAAAAATTATGGCATTTAGAAACATTTCATCTAAAGGTATAGGATCATCTAGGATCCTTCTATAATAACCTCTCTTATTTTTTTATATATCAAATCTATTTCACCATGGTGATAATGTTTCAGATGTAAAAAGTGTCAGCTACATTTAGTAAAATGTTGTTGAGAAGCATTATTTAAATTCTTCATCTAATGGGGTAAATAAAAAATTACAACACATTGGGGTGGCTATAGAATAGGCCCACTTTAGGTTTTTTGGTCAATGTAGGTGTCTTTATACTCGTATGATTGAATGGTCTACACTAAAGAATTAGTCTCCTTCATGGATTGAAATCAATGTATTCATAATTTTTTTGGTCAATATAGGAATATATTTTTTGAGAGGAAGGAAAGTATGGCCATGAGGAATAGCTCTAAAAATGTGAAATAGTGATTGGCAAATAGAGGATAGGGATCCATACTATAAATAGGTCACATCATTCAATAAAATAGGAAATTCTAGCTTGGTTAGATGATAACATTGATAGAGGAATGTAACGACCTTGTTCTACGTAAAAATAAAAAATTTCCAATTTACATTAAGAGTAAATAAACGTGCTACAAGTCATTGCAATATAATCTTTCTTTCCTTTATTGATAAGATATGAAAAAGATATCATAATAGAATTACAATAAATATTCCATGTCATTACAATAACTTTACAAATACGAGTAACGATAAAACGTACCTTATAACTTAGCTCTAATGCGCTTTTGAACTAATAGTGGTAAGAAGGTCCAGGAATCCACCTTTCAAATCTCGGTGCCTTAGTAGCCTAGTAAGGAGGAGAAACATCACTCAGGTGCTTTTACGCCAACCACAGACTTATAATTCTATCCCCCGCACATCTATCATTTGATAGATGGCCCTCCCTTCTATGAAGACATTGGTTGGGTAACTAATACTATAAACTGACTAAGTATAGTGGTGTGTCCTACATAGCTAGAACCTGTACATCCAGTAAAATCTTGATCTAGTATGCAATACGGGATCACAGTGGACATGACAGTGTATTCATCAATTAATCAAGAGGATGTTGTTCATCTACACTACTTTGGCCAAATTTTTTAATCAGTATCTCTATTGAAGGTCAACTACCACATACACTAACCAAGGTTGATTTGAGTTAGGGCTATCTTACACTATGCATAAGTCATTTTTCCTTTTGTGGTAGTCTGTACCATGACATCCTACTTCAATTTAACCTACTAGGATGAATCTGCATCGCAAGTACTCTTAACATTTTCTCCTACTCAAGAATGGACATTTCCTAGGAGTGTAGCTAGCTTACTGAGTTAACCTAATAACTTAGTTGAGCTATAAGGTACTTGATTTCACACTCTCATCATAGTCCTATATGTAGTAACTAAGGTACTAAATACTCTCCATTTTACAAAGATCACAAAAGTACAACAAACAATATCTAGATGCAAATTATATCTTTTAAAGGAATGCTGCTTTCGAATACATACATGTAGCATATCTAATTTTTTCACTTAATGTATCCTTTAGATTAAAAAAATGCAAGCTTTATATAAAAGCAACATATTATGTCTGCCTAAAATGTCTTTTCAAGTTCTTACTATGAAAACAGAATGACACTTCAAAGATTTAACATGACTTCTCATAAAAATCAAGAGGAATTGAAAACAAGATAAACATGCCTGTAAATTATGCTTCCATAGATGATGATGGTGATCTTTCCTACTGTAGCTCAGAATGCAGAGTTTTGTAGTTCTTTCACACAATAGAACACTCTTTCCAAAATTTAATTCTCACTCGAATAAATTGATGATTCCACTAACAATGATGGCTACTCACAGTAGTATGATACTCCACAGAATATTGGGCACTCGCAGCAGTATGATACTCAAAGAATATTGGGCACTCACAACAGTATGATACTCAAAGAATATTGGGAACTCACAATATTATAGTACTTCTCAGAATATTGGTCACTCACAGCAGTATATTACTTCATAGAATATAAAATTTGTGTGAACTAGTGAGGAATTGGTGAGAATTCACAACAAATGAAAGTCTTTATATAGACTCAGGAAAACAACACATTAACGAAGACTTATTCAAAAGGCACTTGGCGGGTCTCCAAGCCCTAACTAAGAAATTTTGATAATGATTCGACTTGAGTTATTGATAACATTAACAAAAAAAATAACCATTCAATGAAATTCGCCACTTACAGGTGATTCCAGGAAAAATGGCGCCAACAAGAAAGATGACTTGCCTTACTTGATAAATTCATGTTTTAAACAAGCTACAACAAATATCTCATGGTTGCGTTGCCCCTTGAAGATGCGTTCTTCCTCATGAAGCGCTCTTGCACAATCGTGCGACTCAGCTTTGTCCACCATTTTTCATTCACAGGAAAAACTCACAAATATTTTCAAACTGACTTTATAAAGTCTCAAGTGATGCATCAAATATTTCCTTTTTAAACATTAGAAAGCCTTATTTTATTTAAAATTTATTCCATGAAGAAAATAAATAAGGTCGATTTCCATTATACTTGGCAACATCCGACTTCCAAATATATGATGAGAAATGATTAAACAATGATCTTTATTTATCAAATAATATACATATTAATCTATTAATATTATATATATAATATATTAAAGTTATAATAATTTATATATATATGTTATTACATTAAGTAATATATATATATATATATATTTATGTATTATTTTTAACTTTAATATTTATATATTTATTATATAATATTAATATGCATTTATATTAACATGCAATAATAATATAATCTATTAATATCCACACATTATTGGATGTGTGCATATATACATACATATACCAGTATATTCCCCTAGGTACATGTATACGTACGTATACTATATCGATACATTCATATGGCATATCCATTAGCTAACTTACGCTTGTATCAACATATCTTATACCTACAGATACATGTATATATATACTTACTTCCAATACATATATCTATTCATGATACCATCACAATGATCATGAAAAAATGCAAGGAAGGTCCTCATATAAAACACACTAAAATAGTCAAGACCTCTACTTGCAAAAGATACAAGCTATGGATAACTTACCTTAAACTTGTACAAACTAACTTGGTTTACTCAGTCTAAGGTGAAGTGTGTGTATAATCAGCTAGTTCACATTATCGGTGAACCGACCAAGCCCCTCTCCCAAGTGATATTTCCCCTCCATTTGGAGGAACGGTACCTATAACTGCATCCACTAACATATGTCCATAAAAGTCAAATTCCCACAACATAACAGTATAGTTACAACATTTCACAAGTTAGAATATTAACAATTTTATAACTTAATATGCATTATTACACCAAGTATGACATCAATTTGAAATACATTAAAATGAGACAAATTCAAGTGATATAGATTCATATTGATAACAAGGTTCATGCATTATTACTTCCTCTCGAGAATTCACATCACATTCACTTTTACCGCATCTAGCAATAGTAAATAGTGACCTCACATTTTGGGATGTAACAAGGATCAAATGTGCAAGGATGGATGGGTACTTGAATGCAAATACTAACTAACCAGTGGGTATCAACAAGCTATTTTAGAAATATTAGTTTATCATTTTCTAGTCCTAACAAGCATCAAAACCATACTACAATCCAAATGGAAAAGTGAGGATTTTTCAATTATTTAATTAATCAATTATAATGAAAATATGGATAACATTAATTATTTATAGTTTTTGATTAAGTGTAAAATGGGTTTGGATGGGGCCTTGGAACCTAGGACAAACAAGTTTTACATGGACCTAAAATCCAACCAAAGAGAGAATTGCATACAAAAAAGGATAGAACAACAACAACCTAAACAATAGCAGCTATAAAGAGAATGAAAATACTAAATGAGTTGCACTAAACAAACAAAGAACAGGCCTAAAACTCAATTATAGATAGATTTTGTTAGGGACCAAAAACCCTTAGATAAACTTGAACATCGCTTGAATCAACTAGGCATCTACAAACCAGCCTCTCAGATCATTCAAATCTAAGCACAAAAAAACAAGGAATACAATGGTATAAACTTCCAACAAGGACCTATTATCGAGAAAGACTAATAAGTCCAAGCACCCGACCTCAATAGGAGCATTGAGAGTCATAACAAAAAACTACAAGAAATCAACTTCCCTGCAACACAACCTCCATGTGAAATAGGAAACCAGCTCCAAGTCCATCTCTAAAGGAGTGAAATCCACTCTATTAGAGTGGATGATACAATCAACTAAACCACCATAGCCAGAAATCACCAGCTCTCTCAACCTCCACCTCCATAGGAGAACTACCCACCTCAATAAGATCAACTAAGGGAGGTCCACCTCCATAGTTCCTAAGGGGTAATCCAACACAGTAGACAAGAAAGCAACCATAGCATCCTTTGGTAAACTTTGCACCAAAAACAAACTGTGGGCCAAAAAATAGTCTCAAATAAAATCCATAGGTCCACCTTAACATCTTTTAGATTAGAACTCATCTACGTTTCCAAAGAAATCTTGAAAAGCAACCCAAATAAAAACCAGTTGCACAACCACTTATGAGCCTTCAAAATGAACCTCTATAATAGCTTAGGAAATAGAAAAATGGCTCCAAGATGAAGTAAAAGCATTTGGGTTTTCAAAGACAACCTTAGAAAACACCTAGGCAGCCACACCCATACAAATGGAAGGGCAGTAAAAAATCCCTTAGATAACCCCACCAAGGAAACCGGATAACTAGCCTCCTCCAACATCCAGCATAGAGCCCCAAAACAAGAATCTAAAGTAACAACAACAGGAGGAAAGGAAACCACAAATTTAGAAAGAGCCAACATTGAGCAAGCATCTAGTTGAGGAAACCACTAGAAGGGACAAACACATACCACAACCCCAACTAGTTACACCCCAATCCAAAGAAGGAAATATATTTTCTTCATAATAAGAAAAAAACCCTTCAACAGAGAAAACATCATGATCCAAAAGGGTTTTCAGATCAACACAATAAAAAGGAGCTCTTCACACAAATCAGTAGCATGGAGGGCGCACCACCCCTCCATAATAGCCTCCAAAGAAAGAAAAACATTAAATACCACCCTCTCAAGGCCATAAAACCCCTGAACACCCAACCAGGGGGGCTTCAAAGGAAGCAAATAGAGAAGAGAGCCAAGAAAAAAATATCAAAATGGTCCAAAACCAGAGCAATCATCCCCACTGAGCATTGAAGGTTGCACAAGCCAACAACCATCCACAGGCAAACTGAAGCTAAGCTGTAGCTAGAGATCACTAGGAAACCGCATAAAGAAGTTGTAGAAGCCGCAAGCCACACGCCTCTAGAGAAGAAAGAGCCTCAAAAAAAAGGAAGAGCATAATACCTAAAGAACAACAATGCAAGCGTAGTGTCAACATAAGCACAAGGGAAGCCACATAGGAAGCTACACTCCATCCCTAAAAAATAAAATCATGAACCAAACAAAAAAGCAAGAAGCTCCTCTTGTTGAAATCTTGCCAAACCAACACCGACCAGCAAATAGAAAGAATGGTCTGCAAAGAAAAGCTCAATCGGACCAAGCAACCCATTCGGATCTTTGTCTTCATTAGTCTCAACATTTCCCTCAGCCAAGAACCCCTTAAAGTTCCAAAAATTGCATCTCCCACCTCTCCCACCCATTTAGTTTACCCAAAAGATATTATAGCTATTTCAATTCATTATTCATTTATTTAAATAATAATTTATAATGCAAGTTATATGGACACCATCAATTAAAAGATATATGTACTACAAAATATAACTTAAAATATATGTTGGAGTGAAAAGAAACTGAGAGGGGTGGGTGATTCAGTGTTATTAACTTCTTTACCAAATTTAACTAAAACTGAAATAAACCAGATGTATGCTCTTATTTATCAATGATAAAATCATTCATGTATTGAATGTAATCACATAAACTGAAATGAGAATAGTAAACCAGAGTAATTTAAAGCATAAAAACATTGAAGAAAATGAACCATAGATACTCAAATAGACACAAGATATACCAAGTGGAAAACCCTCCTAGGGTAGAGAAACCACTCTTGAACCTGTTGCCTTTTTTAGGCTTTCATTTCAATCATTATTTTAGACAATGCCTCAAAGGCTAATTTTTGAGCACCGACTCAAGGAGCACCAACCCCTATTTTTAGAGACACCAATCTCAAGGAGCACCAACCCCTTTTTTTTTAACAATAGAACATACAATGATACAGAGGATCTCTCTGTTTCCCCGATTTCTGTCAAGTGCCTCTTGATAGAATGTGTAGAATTCTCGAAAGTCAAGAATGACTCTTCAAAGTTCCACCCATTATCAAGCCTTAAGATAGCTTGAGGAAAATCTAGTTACAGTCTTAATACAACTTCTCATCAAACTATATTATCAGTGGTGTGTTCTAATTTTCTTTTTCCAACACTCTTTTTCATTAATTTTCCATGATACAGTTCAAAATAGTTAACACACTGTGTTTTCCAAAATTTCAGCTAAAAAATTAATGTACTATATCTCATAAAAAACTTATTATAATCTTCACTTTTTTTACTTTATATTTTCACTTTTTTTAGTAATGATAAATCCCTAATCTCTCTATTTTCATCTTTTTACATCAAACATCATTACATTCCAGGAAGGGTTACAAGAGTTGCGCGTATTTCACTTTCAAAGAATACTTCAAAGATAATTATCAGGTTACCATGCAACTATCGAGCAACAATGCTAGTTGTTTTTGTGATCATGTGGGAAGGATCAATATGAATAAGGTCTTCTGACAGGAATACTCAAACATTTTGCAAATTTAGAAGGCAAACTGAAACATGTCCTCCTCTCAAGCAGCCTGCACAAGCAGTGCTTTAACCAAAAAGCATCAAGGCATGCATGTGATTTTCAAATAATGACCACTAGAAAAATGCTGCAAAAATAAGTAACTGAAAGAACAATACTTCCATAACAAAAATAATTCTTTTAAGAGAAGTTACCAAAGATCCTAGGTAAGGATCTAAAGAGTTTCGAAGAAATTAAGATTACCCATAAACAAAAATCACAATGCCTTTTAAAACTGACATGGTAACCTTCAATAAAAAATAATCAACTTGTGGAGCAATCATTTCATATTTTTCTATGAAAAGAATACTCATTTTTCATTTTTTTGTTTCCATAGAAAACTTAACTCGTAATAACCTTGCCTAAGAATTAATGGATCTAGAAAGTAGTCTGAAAGATGAATACCTAACAATAGTAATGGAGTTGCTATCACAAAAGAGATTACCAGATTTGTAGAGAGAGAAATGGCAAAAAACACCTTCCAAACTCTGCCCTTCACCCAACGACAGGAAGCACACATAAAGAATGACCATTGTAATGGTCCTTTGACCTTCCCTAGACGTTGTCCAAAGTTAGGAACCCAGTGAGTACAAAAAATGGCTGAGACTAAGAATCCATGGTGGCGGCTAGTGTAGGGTTCCAAAACCTTCGAACAAGAGAGACAAAGTATTGACCTAAACTTCCAAAGCAAGAAAAACGTAATCCTTTGCTAAATGTGATAGCATTTGGAGTCCGAAAGGACACTCATAGAAAATCAAGAAACTCATTATGACTCTTGAAGTCCTCAGCCTTACCAATGACTAGTTGTTGACCAATGTTGTTGCAATTGTCTATGACCAAAATAAGCTTTGAAGATATGACCACATTACTCACCAAATTTTGATTTCCAAAGACATGATTTTTTCCAAATGATCAAAGCTAAGTCACATCCAATGTGACAAAAAACATTAATCAATAAATTTATACCTTTTTTCGTCTTTTAAGCCTTGTTAATTTTCCAACATTAGAGTCGAATGCAATATAATATACATTCTCATAGTGTGTTGAACATAATTTCCAATAAATATCAAAGCCGATTGCCACCTTATTATGTCCATTGCAATATAATGTGCCAGTGCCAAATAATATCCAATGACATATGAAGTAACGAAGACTAATTTTCCATGTTAAATTCACATATCATAAACCATTATCAGTTGGTTAAGGAAACCTGATAGGGTTTCCTTACAACTGAAAAGAAAATTGTATCGTATAAACCCAAGAACCACAAATAACTTAAGGCAATACATGACTGAATCTTAGCAAAGAATCACACCTCCAAAAATGTTCAAAAAATAGAATGTATCAATGCCATAATGATAGAAAGACTGAATAATCCAACATCTTATAATTCTATAGATCACTGTAGCACAAATAATCATATCAAAAACAAGTCACCTGATCAATGGAATAAAGAACCTATAAGAAGAATACCTCAACCGAAATATGCACATGGAGTCAAGATATCAGTGCCACCACATATAGTATCAAAAGTGAAGTAAATATGCCAATTATAAAAGCAGATCAACTGAGTAAGTAACCATCAAGATGCCAAAGCAACACATATTGTCATCAAGGACAAATTAGCACAAGAGAGATTCAACAAAATCCCCCTTTGTCCTTGATGGTAAAACTGAGCCACCAAGCCAAAATAAAGTACTAGAACCGAAAGCTCATAATTCTCCCCCTTTTTGTCACAAGGATAAAGGGAAGTCAACAAAGATAAACCGGAATTAACACTAAGTTTCCAAGAAGTTGTAGATGTAGCTTTTGAGCAACAAAGTATGAGCTACAGGAAGAGCTAACTAGCTCCTCCTATCACCAGGATAGAATGATTAAGATAACAAATATTGAGAGGCAACTCCAAATCTAGACCTAAGTCTTTCAAAAACATCTTTAGCCAACAGTTTTGTAAAAATGTCAGCAACCTGTGCTTGTGTAGGAGCATATTGCACATAAACCTCATTAGCCAACACCTTTTCATGAAGAAAATGAAACTGAATAGCAATTTGTTTAGTGTGAGAGTGCATAACAAGATTTTTTGAGATATTGATTGCACTAGTATTATCACATAGAATAGAAATGGGTTTAGGGATTTCAATATCCATGTGAGATAATGTCTATGACATCAAGATTACTTGAGTACAACAAGAAGTGGCAGCAATATATTATGCTTCAGTAGTAGAGAGTGAAACAAATTCTTATTTTTTGTTGTGCCAAGCCACTAAACGATCACCAAGAAAGAAAGCAACACCACTGGTGCTTTTCCTATCATCCAAACAACCATCCCAGTTAGAATAAATATATGCCACTAATGAAAATTTATTGCTTCTTGGATACCAAAGTCCATAATCAATTTTGCCTTGTACATATTTAAGAATCCTTCTAACAACATTAATGTGAGATTCCTTAGGAGATGATTGAAATCAGGCAACCATGCAAACTGCTTGCATTATGTTAGGTTTTGATGTTGTTAGATATAATAGGATACCTATCATTGAACTATCTTCAGTTGGGTTGACAATAGGAGAATCATCAACCTTGTTGATTTTATAGCCTATAGCCATTGGAGTGCTAACTGGATGACATTCATCCATTTGAAACTTTTTTAACTTCTCTCTTGCATATTTTGTTTGAGATAGAAAGATACCAAATTCAAGTTGAGAAATTTCAAGACCTAAGAAGAAGGACAATTCTCCCAACATAGACATTTCAAACTCAGATTCCATAATCTATGAGAATTTTTTACTCAAAGAAATATTGTTGCAGCCAAAAATAGTTTCATCAACATAAATTTCAACAACTAGGATATCAGACCCTTCAATTTTAACATAAAGATTGTTGTATACTCCTCCTCTAATGAAACCTTTTGATAGTAAGTGACTATACAATCTGGAGTACCAAGCTCTAAGAGCTTGTTTTAGACCATATAGAGCCTTTTTCAGCTTGTAGACATGATTGGGTTTGTTTTTACAAGTAAACCTTCCAGGTTGTTCTATGTAAACTTCTTCATCCAAATACCCATTCAAAAAGGTAGTTTTAACATCCATTTGATATACTGTAAAAATTTTGAAAATAGAATATGCCAAAAAAATTCTAATTAATTCAAGTCTAGCTACTGGTGTAAAGGTTTCACCAAATTTAATACCTTCTTGTCGAGCATATCCTTTGTAGACATATCTAGCCTTGTTGTGAACAACGTGGCCATTTTCATCATGTTTGTTTCTAAAAATCCACTTACCTCCTATGACATTTTTGTCATCTGGTCTTGGGACTAGCTCCCAAGTCTGATTTTTCTCAATTTCATCAATTTCATCCTGCATTGCATTAAGCCAACATTCATTAGTTAGAGCTTCATAAAAAAAATTCAGCTCAAACTGAGTGATTAAACAAAAAGAAGTAAGCTCAGCTATGTGAGATTTTTCATCATAGTTAACTATTATTTTCCTTGTTTGAACTCTTGCTGATTTATCTCCTATAATCAGATCTTTAGGATGGTTTCTACCAAGGGATTTTGAAGGAGTTTTAGTTACACATTTTGCAGAGCTGGTTTCAACATCTTCATATTTTGCTTTAGCTAGTTTAGGACTTGTCGATTTTGTTTCAGGATTTGTAGTTTCAAAGCCTTCAAAAATTATATCAAGTTCAAATTCTTCCTCTTCATCATCCTGCATAGATTCAACATCTAAAATAAGATTTTCATCAAATTTGACATTTACAGATTCAACAATTTTATTCAGCCTATTGTTAAAGCATTTAAAGGCTTTGTTGTGAGTAGAGTATCCTACAAAGATACCTCCATCTATCTTAGATTGAAAACTACCTAAGTTATCATTGTCTCTCTTGATAAAACACTTGCAGCCAAATATTCTAAAATATTTAATTGAGGCAGATTTACATTACCACAGTTCATATGGAGTGAAATTGGATTTCACTCTGATTTGGACTCTATTCAAAATGTAGACAACTATATGAACAACTTCTTTCCAGTACATGTTTGGCAGATTTGCTTCATTCAGCATAGTCCTTTCCATCTCTTTTACAATCATGTACTTTCTCTCAACAACCCCGTTCTATTGAGGTGTTATGGTAGTAGCATACTATCTTTTTATGCCATGTCTTTCACAGTAATCAATGAATTCTTGTGAGGTGAATTCACCACCTTTGTCAGATCTTAGGCATTTCAATTTTAAATCTAACTCTCTTTCTACCATTTTTATAAAAACTTTAAAACGTTCAAAAGCTTATGATTTACTCTTGAGAAAGGTAACCCATACCATACAAGAGTAGTCATCAACAAATAGCATGAAATATTTCTCACCATTGATGGATCTAGTCCTTGTAGGATCACATAAGTCAATATGAACAATTTGCAGAGATTTAGTAGAGGAATTTTACTTGTATTTAAATGTTACCTTAGTTTGCTTTCCTTTGAGACATTCTTTACAAAGTGCATTATTAGGCTTTTTCAGAATAGGCAGACCTCTTACATTCTGATTTTTACTAATTTTGACCATATTGTCAAAATTAAAATGACCTAATCTCTTGTTCCATAGCCAACTTTCTTCAACATGATTCATTAAGCACATACCTTCATTTTTTTTCATTTCTAGAAGTGTCAAGTAAATTGTAGACATTTCCCTTAGTCCTTCTTCCAGTAGGAATAGCTTTTCCAATCTTATTTTTGATTTCACACCCCTGTGAAGTAAACAGGACTTGATAGCCACTGTCACAAATTTGAATGAAACTCAGAAGGTTATGTTTTAATCCTTCTACATAATACACATTGTAAATGGGAGTGTCTTCATTCATAAAAAGAGAACCTCTATCTTTGATTTGAATTCCAGAGTTGTCTCAAAAAATTACATATCCACCTACATAGTCCTCTAGATTAGTAAATTTTTCTTTGTCACCAGTCATGTGGTTTGAACAACCACTATCCAGAACCCATAAGTCCTTTTTTCTTGGAGTGGAAGGTAGTTTTAACTAGCATGGTCTTCTCTATGTTGTTGATAGCTTTGGATTTCCAGACCTTTATAGATTTTTGTGGTTTATTCTTCTAATCAACATTACATTGCTTAGCAGAATGACCCAAAGACTTGCATGTGAAACATCTAATCTATCTTGCAAGGCTATGATTCTACCTAACACCAAATCTAAGAGTTATAGGATTTATAAATCTTCAAGATTTCACCTTGTGGCCAAATTTTTTGCAAAAGTAACAGTACCCATAAAAGAAAGGGTAGGAACTATAAGCCATTTTGTTGCTCCTAAAAGGATGAACATGATCCTTATCAAAATTAGGATGTTTGAGTTTAGGAATTTTGTTTTCGAAAACAACATTGTCTTTAGCACTGTTGTTTGAACACTCACCTTACACAAAACCAATACCATTTTTTTCATTGTTCAATTTTTGTTTACTAAGCATGTCATTCAATTTAAGAGTGCTCTCATATTTCTCAATGGTCTTTCTTAGATCTACAATCTCATGTTCAATTTTTTGAATTTCTTGATCTTTAAAGCTTATGCCAATACGAAGACAATCTTCAACTCTCTTGGATTCTTCAAGTTGATTTTTTAATGAGACTATCTCAATATTTATGATTTTCTCCTATGAAATATCTTGAGCAGTATTTTGTTCTTGAGCACGCATTTGTTTTTTAATTTTCCTTGGCTCTTTTAGAGAACATTTTAGGTCCATTTCATAATCCACTTCGCCATCTTCAACATCATTGTTGTTAGTTTCATCTTTCTAAATGATTTCAGCCATGAATAGTTTTTCATCCTCTTCATCTAATGAATCATTAGATTCAGAGTCTATTTTATTTTTGTTGAACATACTTTTCTTCTTTTTGAAATTGAATTTTTTTTTGGGTCTATAAGCCTTTTTCTTGGCCTGTTTTTTAGGTTTTTCATTATCACTACTTGTGTCACCATAGGGGCACTTTGCAGCAAAGTGGCCTATTTTTCCATAGTTAAATCATTTGAAGGGAAGTTTTCCCTTATACTTTCTAGAACCCTTTTTGAGCTTCCTCACAAAGTGGGATTCTTTGGAATCAGAAAGTTATAATTCAGTGGGCTCATCCTTATATTTTCTTTCAGTATTAAAATTAGTTTCTTTTGCAGAGGTATTTTTTTTACTGATCCTCATTTCATAGGCAATCAGAGTGCCTTGTAGGCTGTCAAGGGTAAGTTGTGCAAAAACATTCTTCTCTTCTTGAGTAGCAACCTTAGCTTCAAATTTTGTTGGCAAGCTTCTGATGACCTTAGTTACAACATCAAATTCCTTAACTTCTTCTCCCAAACCCTTCATGGCATTTACTATTTCATCAACTCTCAAAAAATAGTCAGCTACTTTCTCATCATCCCTCATTTTTAGATCTTCAAACTGGTGTTTTAAAGTGAGGACTTTAGACTATTTTACCTTTTTATTTCCTTGATAGATAGTTTCAAGTTTAACCCAGATTTCCCTAGCAGAATTGCATTGCATGACTTTTATAAAGACATCTTTAGTCAGTGCACATAAAAGAGCATGTTTTACTCTTGCATTGGTTTCATATCTTTTCTTTTCATTAGAAGTAGTAGGCAAAGTAGCTAGTATAGTGTACCCAGATAATACTATTCTCCAGACATCGAGGTCAATAGAAGTTAAATAAGTCTCCATGTTCTAATTTTCCAGAATACATAATCAGTTCCATCAAATAATGGAGCTCTAGTCATGGAAGTACCTTCATGAGCTTGAGACATTTTGAATAGAATCCAAGGCCAAAATCAATCCTAGGTTGGAAAGACCTATCAAAGGACCCTAGTCTCTGATACCAATTGTTGGAATGAAAAGACACTAAGAGGGGGGGGGTTGTGAATCAATGTTATTAACTTCTTTACCAAATTTAACTGAAACTGAAATAAACCAGATGTATGCTCTCATTTATCAATGATAAAATCATTCATGTATTGAATGTAATCACATAAACTGAAATGAGAATAGTAAACCATAGTAATTTAAAGCATAAAAATATTGAAGCAAATGAACCACAGATACTCAAATAGACACAAGATATGCCAAGTGGAAAACCCTCCTGGGGTAGAAAAACCACTCCTGAACCTGCTGCCTTTTTTAGGCTTTCATTTCAATAATTATTTTAGACAATGCCTCAAAGGTTGATTTCTGAGCACCGACTCAAGGAGCACCAACCCCTCTTTTTAGAGACACCAATCTCAAGGAGCACCAACCCCTTTTCTATTTAACAATATAACATACAATGTTACCGAGGATCTCTCTGTTTCCCTAATTTCTGTCAAGTGCCTCTTGACAAACAATGTGTAGAACTCTCAAAATTCAAGAATGACTCTTCAAAGTTCCACCCATTATCAAGCCTTAAGACAGCTTAAGAAAAATCTGGTTACAGTCTTAATACAAATTCTCATCAAACTGTATTATTAGTGGTGTGTTCTAACTTTCTTTATCTAACACTCTTTCTCATACATTTTCCATGATACTCAAAACAATTAACACACTGTGTTTTCCAAATTTTCACCTCAAAAATTAATGTCCTATATCTCATAAAAAACTTACTATAATTTGCACTTTGGTTACTTTATATTTTTCGGTTTTTTAGTAATGATAAAGCCCTAATCTCTTTATTTTAATATTTTTACATAGAACATCATTACATTCCAAGAAGGGGTACAGGAGTTGCTCATATTTCACTTTCAAAGAATAAATCAAAGATAATTATCAGGTTACAATGCAACTATCGAGAAATAGTGCTAGGTGTTTTTGTGATCATGTGGGAAGAATCAATATGAATGAGGTCTTATGATAGGAATACACAAGCATTGTGAAAATTTATAAGGTAGACTAAAATTTGTCCCCTCAAGCAGCCTGCAAAAGCAGTGCTTTAACCAAAAAGCATCAAGGCATGCATGTAATTTTCAAATAATGACAATTGAACAATTGCTGCAAAAAGAATTAGCTGAAAGAACAATAATTCCATAACCAAAATCATGATTTTAAGAGCAGTTACCAAAGATTCTAGGTAAGGATCTGAAGAGTTTCAAAGAAATTAAGATTACCCATAAACAAAAATCACAATCCCTTTTAAAACTGACATGGTAACCTTCAATAAAAAATAGTCAACTTGTGGAGCAATCATTTCAAAATTTTCTATGAAACGAATACTCATTTTTCATTTTTTTGTTTGCATAGAAAACTTAACTCCTAATAACCTTGCCTAAGAATTAATGGATCTGGAAAGTAGTCTTAAAGATGAATACCTGACAATAGTAATGGAGTTGCTATCAAAAAAGAGATTACTAGATCTACAGAGAGAGAAATGGCCAAAAACACCTTCCAAACTCTGGCCTTCACCCAACGACAGGAATCAGACATAAAGAACGACCATTGTAATGGTCCTCTAACCTTCCCCATATACTATCCAAATTCAGAAACCTAGTGAGTGCAAAGAAATAGCTGAGGGAAAGAATCCATGGTGATGGCTAGTGTAGGGTTCCAAACCCTTCGAACAAGAGAGACAAAGTATTGACCTAAACTTCCAAAGAAAGCAAAACATAATCCTTTGCTAAATGTGATAGCATTTGGAGTCTGAAACGACAGTCATAGAAAATCAAGAAACTCATTATGACTCTTGAAGTTCGCAGCCTTACCAATGACCAATTGTTGACCAACATTATTGCAATTTTCTATGACCAAAATAAGCTTTGAAGATATGACCACATTACTCACCAAATTTCAATCTCCAAAGACATGATTATTTCCAAATGATCAAAGCTAAGTCACATCAAATGTGACAAAAAAAATAATCAATACCTTTATACCTACTGTCAGCTTTTAAGACTTGTTAATTTGCCAACATTAGACCTAAATGCAATATAATATGCATTCTCATAGTGTGCTAAACATAATTTCCAATACCAAAATATATCCAATATATATCAAAGTCGATTGCCACCTTATTATGTCCATTGTAATATAATGTGCCAGTGCCAAATAATATCCAATGACATGTGATGTAATGAAGACTAATTTTGCATGTTAAATTCACAATACCATTTCACATATCATAAAGCATTATTAGTTGGTTAAGGAAACCTGATAGGGTTTTCTTAAAACTAAAAAGAAAAATGTATTGTATAAACCCAAGAACCACAAATAACTGAAGGCAATACCTTACTAAATTTGAGAAGAGAAGCACACCTCCAAAGATGTTTAGAAAATAGAATGTATCAATGTCATAATGATAGAAAGATTGAATAATCCAACATCTTATAATTCTATAGATCACTGTAGCACAAATTATCAAATAAAAAACAAGTCACCTAATCAATGGAACAAAGAACCTGTAACCAAAATACCTCAATTGAGATCTACACATGGAGTCACGATATCAGTGCGACCACATATAGTATCAAAAGTGAAGTAAATATGCCAATCAGAAAAGTAGATCAACTAAGTAAGTAACCATCAAGATTTCAGAGCAACACATATTGTCATCAAGGACAAATTAGCACAAGAGAGATTCAAAAAAATACCATATATACATGCAACAAAGGACCCTAATTTATAGTCATTTCCCTCTAGAAAAAGGAAATAGATCATGAGAGACCTTTGACTATCAAGGGATGGAGATGCATATGGTGGTGGTCTCCTTCAAACTCATTCACTCAACCTCTTGTTTAAAAATTCTTGGAGCCCCACCTATTACAATAAAATGTATAGACATTAATATATAAATAAAATGAAATATAATAAAATAATCACTCTTCTCATCCACAACAAAAACACACTCACAATTTGGCATTATGAAGCCCTATGGAAACCATCGAAATAGAAATTAAACTACAAATGAATATCATTTGATTTTTCAATAATAGATAGATAAAACAACAAATATAATGTTAAATTTAGTAATATACCTCATACCTCTATCAAAGGCATCAAAATTTTTATTGATGTAATGACAAGATGCTCCACTATGCTATGAACATCAAGAGGAGTGTCTACTTGCATCATCTAAAAATGAAACACATTATTCAATTACCAGAACTACATGAGTGGAAGTTTTCTATATTATTTGATATTTATTTTTTACATAAATATTTAAAGGGTCTAAACTATCCAATAGTGATAAAGACCCAACTTAACCATTAACAATTACTTTACATAGAATATAGATTCCATTCCAAGACATGTGAAAGAATGATAGCGATCGTAAAAAAATTCAATATCACTTATAAAGGTTGCTAATAGTATGGTGTGACAAAAGAATAACCTCAAATCCTTATTTATATAAATTCAAGTATTATAATGTCTGGTATATCAAGTGACCTAAAATCATGGTTTTCAAGACTAGATACCTCCAATCATCAAATTGTCATAATGTAGAATCATATATTCTTGTTAAAATGACTAGAGTATTATGATCATGTCCATGTAAGAAAAGAAGTAAAATAAAGCAATAAAGTAAATCTATATATAGGACTCCTCAAACTCATATCATTCCAGAACCTATAAATTGAATGATAAAATGTCAAATTGATCCCAAATAACATATTTCATAGCATATGAAGGCATCCAAATCATATAAGTCAACTAGGACCAATGAATATCAAATATACTTAACAAATACGATCTATGCCATCCAAAGAAGATATGAGCTAGAATGGACTGAGGAGAGAACAAAATTATACAAATCTAATTGCCTCAAGAATTGAATATATATAGGATATATGACTTCCTCCAACAACATTTAGTAGCCAATGCTTCTTTAACAAATCAAAAATTCATAAAATTAGGATCTTTAGATCGAATAGCTTCTCAAAATAATTTGATCGAATGGAGGAGATGAAGATAGGAAGATAGGTTTGGTAGATGAAGGTCCTACACTACATTTTTTCTAGGTTACTATAGAGGAGGGGGACTGACTACTCTAGGACTCTAGGTCACAAGAGAGTCCTAAGCAACGTGATTTCTTGATCTACATCAAGCTTATGAAATGAATCAAAATTTTAAGATGCTAAGGTTGAAAAGGGAGAACAATTTGGTTGCTAATTTCCTTTTGCTAATCTGAATGTTTCAGTGGGTCAGAAAAGCTTATCTCCATAATTCGATCTACTACCTAGACATGTCACTATCTAAGTATGATAGTGTAGGATGCAGACTCAAGTGTGGTGTTGGTTATTTTTTGAGAACTGAACTTAATCTCATTCACTATCTATGAATTTTCCATAGCTCAATGGAAAATAGTGGTGAGGATCGGCCAACGAACAAGTACTAGCTTGCTAGGATAGACCTATACCCTTTAGGCTTTGTGAAACCTAGGAGGGTGATCCTGAAAATGTTTATATTATACTCTTGTGACATTCTATCACAAACATTGAAAAAAATAGATACATTCCCATTAAAATCAAATAGACAAAATTTACTAAGGATTTGGACGACCCTTTAATGAATTGTACCTAAAGCAAGGAATTGGAAATACTTCAAACAACTATAATGAAATTATAGGTATGTCAAAAATTATAATGAAGATTTATGTTCTATTCCAGGTACAAGCGGGCTCACTAACATCAAAGATAACCAAATAAATGGACTAGTGCTTTATCTAAGGGAAATAGACTCACACTTGTAATAAATTTTAATACATTAGCAATGGAAATAAGTATTTAAAGACTCTTTATATAACACTTTGGTATATATCAACTCGATATATCTATAAATAGAAACTAATTATCAATCCTTCAATTTCATCTCACAAACCTCTGACATCATTTAAGAATTTGTGTATCTCTTTGAACCAAAAGAAAAAATGAAACCAAACATTCAACCAAAGTCGTTAAAGACAAAAAAAAAAGAACCTTAATCCCTTTATTCATAATCAAAAGACAAAATACATAGGAGAGAAGATCATCCAGAATGTGCAATTTATCATTCATACTCTATTGTGATTGTAAAACCATTTTAAACATATTATAAATTTGAATGCATTCCTAAGACTCAACACTAGTATATTTATTTTCTCTTGAAATACAATGTTCTTCTTACATGAGCCCAAAATTTTCTTAACCATCAAAAGAACCATGCAATTGGCCTTAAATTCCCATTTATAGAAATATGGGAGCAACAAGCATTGGGCCAAATTACAATTAATGTCACATTTACATTTGACATACATTTCAATTTCAATTTCAAGATTCCCCTAGATGGTTAAATTTGTACTTTGCAGAGTGGGGAGAAAAGAGACAGGACAAAACTTATTTTATTTGTTTAGGAAGATACACTCACCTTCCAAAACTTATTTCTTTTTTGAGGAAGATACACCTGCCTTCCAAAAGGAATTCATCATTCATTGTAACAATATCAAAATATCAAAAGAATATTTTTGTCTCTTTATCACTCCTCTCTCTGGCTCCTCTCTTTTGAATTGATTGTGTGCATGATCAACTGTGCATCGGGGGTACCCCTCAGTCCCTCTCCCCTATCCCCTTTTGCCCAAATTCTTCTTTTAACACATGTGTCACCATCTTTGGGGCCTTCTCATTCACTGATAGGTTTTGGAGAGCCCGTGATTCTTGTCCTTCCTAATTTTGAGGTGTCGGTGATTCCTATTACCCCGTTGCCTAAGGGGTGGAAGGATGTGCTGACTCATAAGAGCCTATCTCTTGACGGTTCTCTTCATTGTCTGAGTGCAAAAAGTTTGGTCTTGGGTAATGAGTTCTCCATTCTTGAAGCTATTAGCAATAGGAATTTTTTTTCCATGGATTTAGGTTGTGGTGGGTAGGTTTCTTTCCTTCCGGCCCTCTTTTGATATGGTTCATAGATGGGTTATTGTGAAATGGTGCCTAAAAGGAAGTGTGGGTTTTTGTGCCATGGTGGGAGGCCTATTCATCTTCAAGTTCACAGTTGAGGAAGATTTGGTGTTTTCTCTCTCATGGTCCCTTGGATGTATAGGAAGCATGGGTTGTCTTTCTATCATTGGAAGCCAGGTTTCCATCTTGACATTGACCTCTGCAATTCGGCTCTGCTTTTGATTTGTCTCCCTGGTCTTCCTTTGGAGTACTGGGATGACTCTATCTTTCAATGAATTAGGTACTCTTTGGGTCAGTTCATCACCTCAAACTCTATCACCAAATCCATTTCTAGGTTAGTCTTTTCTTTCTTTTACATCAACATTGATGTGAATAAGACCTTACCAAACTTAGTGAACCTTTTCTCTATTTTTGGTTCCTGGGTCCAATCGGTTTGTTATGAGAATGCTATGGTTTACTATATGAAATGTTCTAAACCTAGCCACCTCATCTCAGAGTGCAAATCCATGATTGGGCCTATCCCCAATCCCAACACTCTAGCTATGGAGAATCCCTCTAATGGCTTCCCCTTTTAATATGATATTCTTAAGATTATTGAATCCCTAGCCAAGTCTGTTCCTATTGACCATATGATTCCTATGATGGATGACCTTGTGAAGCTGGTCTCTTTGGATTTGGATCCCTTTGGTTCTCCTTTGGGAACCAATGGGCACCACCCTAGTGGTTCTCTAGACTTTGGTGTTTCCTCGGTGTTTTTTCTCTCTCCAAAAGGAGTGGAGGAATGTGAAATCCAGGATGATGGTGAGAAGGAAGTTACTGTCTATCTTGTATAGGAGGCAAAGATTACAGTATCTTAGGTGCAAACTGTGGAAGAATTTTTTTGGTCAACTCCTAAGAAGAAGGGAAAACAAAATAAATGTGATCATGTGGGGGGTGAGTCTAAGCTAGGTATACCTAACCAATAGTTGACTAGACATAGAGAAACAACAAAAGAGACCGTGATTGGAAAACAAAGTAAATTGGAAGTGTCCCCAAAGAAAAATTCTAAATCAAAGTCCTATCTTGGAATGTGAGAGGGTCGAATATACCCCATAAGAAGATGGTTCTGAAGAATTATATTTTGGAACATAAGGTTGATATTTTACTCCTTCAATAAACTAAGATAAAGAAAACCAATTTTGAATCTATTACCAAATTTATTTGGCCCAATGTCCACTTTTCTTGTTGTGATACTAATGGGGCATCTGGTGGTTTTTCTTTCTTATAGAATCCCTCTCAGATTTCTCATTTTGAATTGTTTCAATGTAAAAATAGTCTGGGTATAAAGTTCTCCAATGCTAGGGGCTCTTGGTCCCTAATAAATTTTTATTCTCTCAATATTAGGAATGCGAGGAGATCCCTTTGGCAAGAGATTTCTAACTAGATTTTGGCTAACAAGGCTAGCTTATGGATGGTGGTTGGGGATTTTAACTCCTCCCTTTATCCTCTAGAAAAGAGTGGGGATCTAGCTGACTATTCTGACAACATGTTTGATTTCTTTGACTTTTTGAATTGCACTAGTTTGGTTGATATAGGCCTATAGGGCCAATTATTTACCTGGTCTAATCATCATCTTGAGGCTAATGTGATCTAGGTCCACCTTGATAGATTCCTAATTTCTCCCAACTGAACTACTATTCTTAATTATAATCTTTGGGCTCTCCCTAAAACTGTCTCAGACCACAACCCTTTATTGTTACTCCTTGCTAACCATTATTCTATTCATTCATTCCCCTTTAGGTTTGAAATCATGTGGAATGCTCATCTTGACTTCAGGAAAAATATTGTTACCTAGTGGAATATTCTAGTACAAGGCTCCCTTAGGTTCAGGCTCTCTCAAAGGCTCAAACACATCAAACAAATGGGCAAAGGGTGGAATAAACATGTTTTTGGAGATGTATTCCATCAAAAATGGGTGATGGCTAATAAACTTAATGAGTTACAAAAAAAATGGAAGATGGAGATAATAGTATTTTGACTAGTCAATAGGAAAAGGAGGAGCGATTGGAGTGGGAGAAAACCCTAAATAAAGAAGAGGTCTTTTGGAAACAAAAGTCCAGAATTCAGTGGCTTGTTGAGGGGGACTGGAACACTTCTTTCTTCCATGCATCAACTATTAAACATAGAAAAAGAAATCAGATAAAAAACCTAAGAAATGAGGTTGGGGATGAAGTTATTGATCCCTTAAAGATTGGTCTATTGGTTGCTAACCACTTTAAGAATGCTTATTTGAGTCCTTTGGAGGCTCCTAACCCTAGGCTAGTCGATATGTTGTTGGATCCTATTCCTACCCCTATTACCCTTCAGGATAATGATTCTATTTTAAGAGTGGTTACCTCTAAGGAGGTTCGATCTGCAATGTTTAGTATGGGTGCCTATAAATCCCCTAGGCCTGATGGTTTCAACTCGAAATTTTTCCAAACCTTTTGGGAGATTGTGGGGGAGGATCTTGTCCTTGCTTCTAGAGATTTTTACAACTCTAGAAAATTGATTAAACAACTAAACCATAGTTTCATAGCTTTGATCCCCAAGTCTGAGGATCCTCTGACCATGCTTGATTTTTTTCCTATTAGTCTTTTCAATATTTTTTATAAGATTATCTCTAAAATCTTGGTGAATTGGTTGAAACCTCTATTGGATAAAATGATTAGTCCCAATCAAAAAGGTTTTGTCCCTAGCTGACATATTCTGGATGTTTCTCTAGCCACCCATGAAACTCTTCACTCTATGGATAGATGTAACAACACTAGCATGGTTTTAAATCTTGACATTTCCAAAGCTTATGATAAATTCCTATGGAACTTTCTCCCTAAATTCCTCTTTAAGTTTGGCTTCAACCATAAAGTTATCAAACTAATCATGGAATCTGTCACCCTAGTGAAGTTTTATGTTTTAGTCCATGGATTTTTCCAAGGATTCTTTGAGGCTGGGAGGGGAATCGGAAAGGGAGACCCCCTATCCCCTTATTTATTTATTATGGTGGCTGAAGTGTTGAGTAGGAATGTGGTGCGTATTTTATGAGAGGGCTCCATCAAGGGTGTCAAACCGACCTCCACCCTTGATCTTGTTACTATCCAATAATTTGTAGATGACACTATTCTTTTTGGCAAAGCTTCATTGTTAGAAGCTAGGAAGTGGAAATGTTGCCTCAATATTTATGTGGCTTGTTCTAGTTAGTGCATCAAATACAATAAAAGCATGATCTACTTCTTTCATTGCACTCCTATTCTATAGGACCATGTGACCGCAGTGTTAGGTTGTGTGAGTTCCTCTCTTCCCTTAGTCTATCTTGGCCTTCCCCTTACTGTTAAGGAAGTGACTCCCATCTTCTGGAATTTTGTCCTTTAAATAATCTAGAGAAATATCACTGGTTGGAAAGGTTTCCTACTGATTCATGCAAGTAAGTTTTAGCTTCTCACTGCTACTCTCCAGGGTATTCATGTTTATTTTTTTTCAATGTTCAAAATGCCTTGTAACATAGTTGAGAAGTTTGAGAAGATTCAGTCTTTTTGTGGTCTAGTACTAAAGATAAAAAGAAGATTTTGTTAGTCAACTAGGATAGATTTTTCCTTCCTAAACTTGAGGGAGGGTTGGGCATCAGGAAATTCCTTGCTTCCAACAAGGCTCTACTTGATAAGGTCAAATGAGACCGGTTAAGAGATAAAAATGACTGGTGGATTATGAAAGCCAAATACCTAGCCAACCAACTCCTAATCAGGTGTATAGAGAATGATCATCCTCATGGATCTTTAGCTTGGAAATATATATGTAAAATTAAGAAGCTTCTATTATCTAGCCTTAAATGGAGAATTGGTAAAGGAAATAAGATTCACTTCTAGGAGAATGTTTGGCTCCTAGACTCCCCCTGGCCCTCTCAAAATTCAAAAAGTTAGATGGAACCTACTTCTCAATTCTTTGGTAGGTGTGTGTGTGATTACATGCATGAGTTACAAGGTGCTATGTGGTAGAAATATATTAGCTCTTGTGGTCCTCTTTCTCCTAACCTCCTTGGTTTGGCTTCTTCATTATAGGTCCTAATATCTCATCACAAAATTCCTTTATCAGTTGTTGAAGATGATTTATTTTGGGGCTTAGATAGTAAGGGTGAATTGATTGTCAAGATGGCTTATGGTCTGCTTTCAGACAAAGGCTTATAGATTAAATTATGGAAGAAGGTCTGGAACTCTCACTTAATCCCCAAAATAAAAAATTTCTAGTGGATAGTTGTATAGTCATAAAATTGCACCCTTGTGATTTTAAATACATTCTTGCATCTGCTTTAGTGTCCACTTCCTTAGCATCTTGAGTAGGCTCATTTTAGCCCTTGCATCAGCCTTTTTACCTCTTAGGATGCTCCAACACCCCTTTTCAATAGCTACCCTCACACGTCAGCTTTTCATCAAACCTTGTGCTTTTCTTGTTTGTATCATTTTGTAGTGTAACATGTCTAGACACTAGCATGTTGTCTATACATCCATCTGCCATGCTAGCATCCTGTAATGTTTCAACATTCAAACAATCATTTTCAAGCATGTTTGCCACTTGTCCTGATCTTTTTTTAGTTGTAACGGCCTGGGACACCTTGTAACAGTTGAAGAAGCTTCTATTCCCTTTTATTCTCTCTTTTAATGCCATCTTTTCCATTCTATTGCTTCTTCCAAGTCTTGCTAGAACTTCTCTAGCTTCATTCTAGCTTATAGCTTCACTCCATATCTTGCATACATAGCTACATATAGCTTGTTACAGCAGCTTCAAGCTCTCTCTAAGCCCTTCAAACTTCTTCACATCCTCTCTACAATCCCTTCACAATCTCCTCACAAGCTCTAAGAAACTTCTTCACCATATCCTCAATCTCAAGAAACAATTTACACTTCACACTAGAAACATCAACACTCCATCACTTCAATAGAGCAAGCGTAGGACAACAACATTGCAACAAAGGCTTGGTTCCTCTCATTTTCTCCCCCACTAGCCTTGAGTGATTTGGGAAGAGGTGGTAAGCTCCTCATTCATCTTCTCTATTATTTGGTTGAGTAGCATAACACTTTTTTGTAGTGATTTTGTGTTCTCTACTTCATTTTATACTTTTCTCTCTATCTATATGGTTGTATGTGGAGGTGGGAGCACCAAAATAGGGGTTTGACAAAGGAAAACCCCTTTATAGCCCCAAAAATTTATCTCCCTCTATCTTGTGTGTGGGTATTGAAGACATTCACATGTTGGAGGCTTCATCACTTGAATAGTTGTAAGCATTTCCTTTCCCTTCTTCTCCTTGTCTTTATCTTTTTTATTGAACTTCATTTTAGTCTTATCACTTTCTGTCATTTTCCTACACTCTAGAAGTTCTTAGCAATCAAAGTAGAAGTATTCACTTAGTTGTTTTCTGTGATAAACCTACTCTCTAGTCCATATGAGATGCCAGCATGTCTCACTTTCATCCATATTTTGCGCTGACATCCTTTGGCCAAGAGATTTTTAGTTTGTCTAGAGAATATCTATGACATGCTCTTTTCAATTCTAGAACTCTCATCATTGTTCCTTGAGGTAGTTTATGGCAGTTTTCCCCATGAGGCTCTCTGAGTGAAGAGAACTTGTGAGTAGTGAATCCCCCTTCTCTACAACAATCTACCCCAATAGAATCCTTGCCCAAGGTAATTTAAGAAATATTGGATTTCAAATCCTGAACAGGTGCTTGTTGTATAAAGAAAATGAAGAATCTATGCATCATATGCTTTTGCACTGTCCATTTTCTGTTGGTGTTTGGAATCTTGTTTTTTAAAAGCTAGAGAAATAATGGACCATAAATAATGATTTGGTTTCCATTGTTGAGGGATGAAATTTTCCCTTCAGACTCCCCCTACCCCTGGAAATTTGGAGACAAATTCCCCCAATATTTTTTTGGTGCATCTGGAAGGAAAGGAACAACAAAGTGTGACGAGGCATTAAGAAGAGTCTGAAGGATGTTTTCTTTTGTGGGTCAAGGATTATCTTTGAATGTATCTCCCTACTCAATTGGAGACTTTCAAATTCTTCCCCTACTATTTGGGAGATCAATATGGCTAAATCCTTGAATTTAGTGCTTGGCATTATTGCCTATGACAACCTCAAATATCTTTCTAGGAAAAATACTTTTTGGAAACTCCCACTAGAAGGTTTGTTTAAACTGAATTTTGACGAGCCGGCTAAAGGGAACCTTGGTCCATCTAGAATTGGAGGCATTTCATGTGACAATAAGGGATATATGGTATCGGGATATGTTGGTGGTATTCATGTTAACTCCTCTATGGTGGTAGATTCTAGGGCACTTCTCAAGGGCATGACGATTGTTGTCACTTTGGGCATTAATAATTTGGAGATTGAGGGGGATTCTAAAATGGTGATAGACTCTATCAACTTGGGCTGCCTTCTTGGCTGGGACTGAAGGAATATACTAATGGATATTAAATATTTAAGCTCTAAGTTGGAAAGGTATCACCTAGATCATTTTTTTTGCGAAGGTAACTAGGTGGTTGATGGCTTCGCCAATTTGGGGTTAATGTGGTAGATCAACATATGTTGGAGGAAGATAGATTTCCTTTTGATGTCTATTAAAAGGTTAATCCTCTTGGATTATAGGAATTATTCTACTAATCATGATTAATATTTCTTTGATTTTCGGGTACTTGTGGCATTCCTTGATGAATCAATGCTTGGTTCATTCTTTAGTGATTTTGTGTGTTAGATCCAAGTGGATGGCCACAGGGGTCTTGTTCCTATTATATTTCCTTGGTGGGGCCCTTAACATCTATGGACCACCTTATCAATGGTACAACACATCCTCTCAAATCTCCATGAGATCATGTGAAAGGATTCTCTATGCCGCTTTGATTAATTATTTCAAATTAAGGCTCATGTTGATTCACATTAGATTTTATCAAATGTACTTGAACATTTCATATCTCTCCCCCTGCATTCATTTGGAATGGGGAAATGTGTAACTTAATCAAATTGATGTGCTCTTGGGATTTAAATCTGGATCCCATCACTATTATTAATTATTTAATCCTAGGGTTTCTCATGGTTGATTACAGGCCAGCATGGCGGTTGTCATTGGGATTGACCATCGGCATGAGTAAATTACACCTTTCCTTTATTATGCCTTTTCCCACTTGGCATTGTAAAGTTTTGTTCAATGGTTTTCTCTTTGGTGAGCTATCCATTTTCAAGTAGTGTTCAGTTGGCTACTATGTGATGTGGGTCAAGATGGGAAATGATAAAGTTTTAATCGAGCCTAAAAATTGTGAGGAATTTGGGTAGGATGCTCTAGCTTGGCATATCTATTTGGAAGGTGGTCTTGTGTGGCTTATGGAAAATCTTGTGGGCAATGACGAGATGTTTTCAGCCCAGTTTTCTAGCTCATGGAAGGATCATCGGGTCACCATAGGTGGAATTTAATTTGATTTTGATGAAGAGGTGATAGGTAAGGCTACTGGCTTTTCCTGTGATGGCATGAAGTAGAAGAAACACACTAAAATGTAGTATTTAGTGAGTCTTAATGCATTCTTTAAGGGTAATGAGAAATCGACGAAGAAGTAGTCAAATTTTGACCATGAAGCTTTGCCTAAGCCTTGGGACAAAGTATTTCTCACCATCATGAAATATCTTACTCTCAAAGGTATATTTAAGGTATTCTATTTCTACCACCCACCTCTGCTAAATCATCTCAAGCATAAAATACTACTTAGCTTCCCTTTCTTTTTACTTTGTTCTCTAGAAAGCTTCATCAAATATTCCTAGGAAATTTCCATGAATGACCCTAATCCCTTGCCTCCTTTACCTCTGCACCAAGGCCTTATCCACAAGCTTTACCAATTTCATTCAGCTCTAGTCCCTCCCAAGTCTATCTCAGTTGTGCGAATTGAAGAAGTGGAACCCCAGGAAAATACCTCTACTAACCCTTCCCCTACTATTTTGGAGGGCTCAAAGAAGAATTCCCCTATCCTTGTGGATGATCTTGGTACTGAAACCTTAGCCACTCCTCCCCCAAATAAAATGAAAATGGAGGTTGGGATGGCCTAGTCGAGTGTTGAATCTAGGCTCTATGATCTGAAACACAAGAAGGTCAATAGACTTTCTTCTAAAACAAAAGGGAAATATGTGCCTCATCTTTTGAGGGTTCTTCTAGTTTTTAAGGAAGGTAAATGTACTAAGGAAAAATATTCTAAAGGGGATACAGTGGTGGCTATTAGCTTTGAGATGGGGATGGAGAAGATGAGTGTTTGAAGGTCCCATAGGTTGGCAAAGCATAAGAAGGAGACCCTTGTTGATGGCATATCCAACAACTCGGATCATAAAAGGCAACGGTATTGAAGGCACTAAATATCTTGAAAAGTTGAAAGATAAAGGACCCAATGAAGATCCTAGTCACTTCTCTAATCTAAATGAGATTATTTTTAATGACTCAACTAGGTCTTTGGATTCTAGGGTTGGTGTTGAAGAAGAGATCCAGAGAAAGGATGACAAGGGGGATGAGCTTAGTGTGCTATAGGAGTAGGTTGCTAAACTGAATCGAAAGGTTGACTTCTTGGCCCAGTTCACTATCAAGATGATTTGTAGGGAGGCTCTCATGCTCTCAGATGTGGTAAAAGAGGAAATGGACAAGAACACAATGGATGAAGGCCCCAGTTGGATTGGGGAAGATGTGTTAAACCTCCTAGTCAAAAAATGGGAGGGTTTAGACAATTAGTGGTTGGGTCTTGGTTGTGTTTCCACTCTACTATTTCTTGACTATGTTTGTGTCTCTTGTATGTTGTTACTATAAAAAAATTGGTTTAATTTTCTTGCTCCTTTTTGGCCCTTTGGGCTCATCGTGTAAAGGGTACAACACCATGTAAATGTTGCTTATTTTATTAAAAGCAATATCAAAATATCTTCTTCACGAACCCAAAATCATTAACCACATGCTCTCCAAGTTAGCAAAATAATAAAGCATAAGAAACAATAAAAAGAGAGAGAACCGACCCATCCAAGTCAACACTCATGCTGATGATTCTATTTTTTGGGCTAGTTATGGGTAGAATCCATAGTCTATTTGCTGAAATTACCGTGGACTTTGATATTACATGATTGACACTTTTATATAATTTCTCTCAAACCTTCAGACATTTGGGTTTAGTTCCCTTTTTGACAAATAAATAATGATATTAACTTATTATGTGGACTATATATATTAATCTTGCATATGATTGATGGATTTTCTTTAAGATAATTTAAGTTATGTAGTTATTATGTATATTGATATTGCCATGCAGACATGATTGAAAATGCTAAGTTGAGAAACACACCCACCAGTTCATCATGTAGAGGAAGCGTGTGAAGGTCAACTAGAGGAAGATGGTGGAAGATTCCCATGTTAGCCACATGTAACCTCCTTATGCCGATATTTAATGACATTGAGCAATGTGGGTGTTACTGTAGTGGTCGAGTCCATGTTTGGGCCTGCATGTCTGAATAAATTCCCCTGCATGTGTAACCGCCCTTCCACTCTTTTCTCTATTTTCCTTAAATGGAATACTCTCAATTAGTGGGAGTTGACTTCCCTATTTAGCTGATAAATAAGGTTTGAATCTTCCTTCTAAGGGAGTTTATCACCAGTTTATTGTACAAGCTAAGAATACCAAACATATTCTTTTGTATTTGTATTTTCCAATTAATAAAATGAGATTATGAATCGAGTATCTAAGTTTAATCTAAGTTTGCATTAGTTTTAGAGGATACTCATCCAAGGGGACCCACTTGGTGAGTAATTTGATAGCTTAGATAGATTAGTATTAGCTTTTGTTTAGTACTTAGTAAGAAACTAGCATTGAAAATTCCTGCAGCCACTAGAATTCCATTATGTGACTGTTCCTGTAGCTAAAGCAGGCAGAGTAGTTTCTTGTTTACTTCTTAGACTTTCATTTATGTTATGCATGTTCAATTTGAGTTTTATTTTTTAGTAGTGTTCAGCCTTTGCTTAATTTATTTCCATGCAATTTACCTTCAGAATTAGTCTTTCTTAGTTGTACAATGAAGGTGACTACTTTGAAGTTTCTAGTGCACATACTGTGCTAACCCATTTCAAGTTCATGCACTTGGGTTGACAATTTAAATATACCTTCATGATGGTTAAGAAGGCTATTCGGGTAAGGTGTCCAATCTTTGAATCATGGTTGTAAAGGATTAGTTATTGAAATTATTGTAGGAGGCCAACATTTTTGGTGTTGTTACTGGGGATGGTGTCAAACTAGGGAGTCCTTTGAAGTCATTGATAGTTTTCTCCTGCTATAGTATTTATGGAGTTTTCTCTTAGTGTTAGAAGTTATGATCCACTTTTTTTTTCCACCCATTCTTTGTGTGAGTTGGTTGATATTAATTTGATACTACATGCATAGAAGAAGAAGATATGCTTATGGGATATTCCTTCCTAATAATCCAGAGCCATTTCAGCTAATAGAGCTTCCAAATCTGCCCCAAAACAAAGAGGAAGAAGAGCCACATCCCTTTGCTAATATATTCCCTGACTTAACTAGTTTTGAAGTTTCCCTTGAAGATCAAAATCCAATTGAAGAAACTTTTATTCTGGAATTTCATCAAGCAGGCATGTCTGATGCAAATGGAGACAGGCATAATAGGAAAAACCAACCAGCTTTTCCTTTTCCCATTGTTGAATAGAATGAAGTAGATAACCTCAAAAATATCCCTGCTTCGGTCCTTCCTAAGTTTTATGGACTTGTCATAGAAGATCTTGATACATTCTTGTTTGATTTTAATATACTTTTCATAAGCTATGACTATACCATTGATTCCCATAGACTCAAGCTATTTCCTACCACTTTGAAAGAAGCTTCATTGAGATGGTTTATGAACCTTGGTAGGAACACTGTGGCAACTTGGCAAGATATGAAGACAAAATTCCTTGGGAAATATAAGGAGTATTGCAGGGGTAGTGATATGAGAGGAGGTGACATTTTTTAGAATGTAGCAAAAATAAAATGAGAGCTTGGAGGATTTAATTTCAAGGTTTATGTTTTGTCTACAAAAATCTTCACACCATACACTTAATGAAGACTCACAAAAGTTGCTTTTCTAAGAGGAATTAGTGAAAGCTACACTGATGCCTTGGATTTTATGGATGGAGGAGATATCACTCAAGTACCTTGGGAGGATATCAAGAAGCTATGCCAAAACTATTTTAGGGAAACTTCAAAGAAAGGAAGAGCTTACCAATCCTCTATGGGTAAGTCATCCACTAGTGGAGTCTTGAGGATGGAGATTACTAATTTTCTAGGAGATTTCAAGTAGGATATCATTAATAATATAGCTACTCAACTGGATACATTTCAAACTAGGAAAAAACATGAGGAGGTAGAGACAATACTGACAGAATATTGCCCTCATTGTAGACAAAAGAAGGACTATAGATGCAAGGTGATAGCTAACATTGATAGTAAGCAGATTCCACTTGAGTTCAAACCAATTTAGACTGAGGAAGACCAAGTTAACTTTGTTGCATAGAAGAGGCCATGGGCTTCAAGACAAGGTATGCCACCAAATCTGCTATCTTTTGTTGGGCCATATTTCAATTCTTATTCATCTGGTAACCAGTTGTAGCCCCCTTGTCCATCCAAATATGGAGGATATCCACCACAGTCTTGGAGTAACACTCTGAATGCTTGGTCCAATTATCAGAATCCCTCACCTTAGTGGTAGCAACCTAAGGGGAGTTGGCAGTAGTTTCAAGGATCTTGGCAACCACCTCTAGGAAACTAGCAACAAACATCTCAATGGAGAGGTGGCCATAAATGGCCAAACCAGACAACAAGCTACATACAACCACCTTCTCAACCCCAAAAACCTGTTATAATGCCTCCTCCTACTAATACAATTTCTAATGCTCCCAGACCTACTTAGTTACCAGCCCAAACCATACCAAACCCAAATAACAAACCATATAAACAACCGGTATAATTTGTTGATCCAAATCAATTATCTGCATATGTTGTGAGTTTAAGTGACATACATCTGCACTCAAGAACTACTTGGTTGGCTCCTTCTGCCCCCATTATCATTGAGCTTCTTGTGGAAGAGAAAGAAGAATCTTTGACTGATCTCATTCAGTCTAGTGCACCTAAGAATCCTAAACTAGCTCTAGCCAAGCAAATAGCCTAAGAACCACCATTCCCCTAGAGATTGGAAGTGGCCAAACAAAAATAAAACAAGGAGGAAACCACTTTTGATATTCTAGACCAGCTAAAGAATTTATGTGTCTAGATACCCCTATTCTAGGCCATAAAATATGTCCCTATCTATGGGAAGGCAATTAAAGAAGCTTTCCTTAAGAAACTAGGTAGGAAAAAGAAGGACCCAACTACAGTTCATGTAGTGGGGCAACTTGCTGCTATCATTCTTGGAAAAGTAACTATCACTAAGTACAATGATCCAGGTAGTCTTGTGGTTGAAGTTATCATAAATGGGATAAATATAAAGAATACTTTGATTGACTTAGGTGCAAAAATCAATGTGATGAATAAAGACATCCTGCAACAATTGAATATTGCAAGCATGAGATCCACTCTTATTGTCCTATAGCTTTTTGATAGCTCCACTATTAAGCTTGATGGCATAGTAGAAGACCTTGTGGTGATTCTAGACTCTTGGGAATATCCAAATGACTTCATGGTTCTTTCTCCCAAAGCTACACTTGGTGGGTATCCCATTATCCTTGGTAGGCCATGGTTACCAGTTGCAAAGGCTTATATTGGATGTCGATCGGGTGACATGACCATTTTTTATGGCAGGAGCACCAAAAAGCTTGTTCTTTATCCTCCTAATCAGCCATCCCATGATGATAATTTTGTATGGCCACAAGTTGGTGAAGAGGTTGAAGATGTTAAATCTGTGGCACAACTCATGATGCCAGGAAGAAGTCCTTTCCTATAGCTTCAAGATGAGGATGAAGTGTTATCTAGTATCATTCAAAACCATTGTTAGATAGAGAAGACATCATCCACTCATGCATCTATTTCTACGGACCTCGTGCAAACACTTCTTCCAATTTTGCTTGATCTTCCTGCAATCATTGTCTTTGCAGATATACTTCCTACAACCACTCTTCCTATAGCCACTATCGCTATGGTAAGACTTCCTCCAGTCACTCTTTCAACAAACAAACTTCCTACAAAAATAGGTATGTTCCACACAATGTTTCCACATGAACTTAAGGTACTATGTATTAATGAAGCAGCTATGATAGACTTAGTTACACAAGTACAAGTGTCTGAAGTAAAATATCTTAATATCAATAGTAAATTGAGTGGGGGACAACATTTGACATTGGAAAGATTGTTGAAAGCCCATCAAAAAGAATTTTTCTGGGATTACCATGATATGAAGGGACTAGATCCAAAGCTCCGCACTCATAGGATATATATCAAATATTATTTTACACCAATAAGGAAAACACAAAGGATGATCAAACCTGCATTACTAGAGACTTTCAAAACAAAGCTGTAAAAGTTATTAGATGTAGGATTTATCTACCTTATTTCAAACAACCAATGGGTGTCTCCATTGGTAATTGTGACCAAGAAGGGAGGAAAATGGAGAGTTTGTGTTGACTATAGGGAGCTTAATGTTACTACTAAGAAGGATCATTTTTCCTTTCCTTTTGTAGATCAAGTCCTAGACTCTCTTATGGGTAAGCAGTACTTTTCTTTCCTTGATGGATTTAGTGGCTACAATCATATTCAAATTGCACCAGAAAACCAAGAGAAGACAACCTTCACATGTCCATGGGGGACATATGCCTATTCAATGCTTCCGTTTGGGTTATGCAATGCACTTACAACTTTTCAAAGAGAATTCTTTAGCATATTTTTAGACATCTCCTTTGATAGCATGAAAATTTATATGGATGATTTTACCACCTACAGTGCTAATTTTGGTGAAGTGTTGGAAATTTTGAAGAAACTCCTACATAGATTTGAAGATCAAAATCTATGTCTAAACAATGAGAAATGCTTCATGATGATGCAAGAGGGTGTAGTCCTTGGCCACTACATTTCACACCATGGTATTCAAGTTGACCCTACAAAGTTTGAGGTAATTGCTAATCTTCACACACCTGCAAAAAAAAGGATGTTAGGAGTTTCCTAGGACATGCAAGATATTATAGGCATTTCATAAAAGATTTTAGAAAAATAATAACACCACTGTATAGTCTCCCGACTAAAGATGTTGAGTTTCAATGGACAAAAGGCTATGATAAAGCATTTTTTGATTTAAAGACAAATATGACTCATACTCCTATACTTCAGGGACCTAATTGTGAAATTTCATTTCACATCCATAAAAATGCCTTAGATTATGCCATAGGAGCAAAACTGAGACAAAAAGAAGGAGCCATTGAGAATTCCATTTATTTTTTCAGAAAAAAATTACTTGAAGCTAAATTCAATTACACAGTAATAGAGAAAGAAATGTTGGCAGTAATCTATGCCCTAAAAAAATTCAGGCACTATATAATAGGTTACTAGATCTTTGTGCACAGTGATCATGCAGCCATTCTATATCTCATGAATAAACCCTTGATCTTAGGAAGGTTAGCTAGATGGTTTTTTCTGCTATAGGAGTTTGATATAACTATTGTGGACAAACTAGGGAAGGCCAATGTTGCTATAGATTTTCTTTCCAGGATGACCACATTAGAAGACAATCAAGCCATAGATGATTCCTTCCCTAATGAGAATCTATTCCCCATGAGTGTGCAAACACCTTGGTATGCTGACATAGCTAATTACCTTGTGACAAGGAGGGTTCCTCCTCACTTCTCTCCAAAAGAGAGAAGAGTGTTGATTGAAAAATATTTCCCTTTTTCATGGATAGCTGGATTCCTATTTTATATTGGACCAAATCATGTTATGAGAAAATGTGTGAGGGAAGATGAGACCTATGATATTCTATATCCATGCCATGATGAACCATGTGGAGGACACTTTACAACCAAGAGGACAACAATGAAAATTTTGAACACATGATACTATTGGCCTACACTCCACAAAGATGCAAGAAGATATACAAGAAAATGTGATAGATGCCAAAGGATGGGTCAACCAACCAAGTTAGATGAGATGACACTCTATCCACAAATAGTAGTCACTCCCTTTGACAAGCGAGGATTGGACTTTGTGGGACCCATTGAACCCCCATCAAATGGTAAGTCTTATATTTTGGTATGCACTGATTATGTAACTAAACGGGTAGAAGTCAAAGCCATGAAACATGCAAGAGACAACAAGGTTGCAAAATTTATTTATGAAGAAATTTTTACATGGTATGGAGTACCTAAAGAAATAGTAACTTGTCAAGGAGCTTAGTTTACCTCAACACTTGTTACAACATTGGTTAATGAATATAACATAAGACACAAAAATTACACTCCTTATCACCCTCAAGAAAATGGACAAGTTGAGGTAAAAATCAGAGAGATTGAGGCCATCCTAACCAAAAAAGTGAATATTCACATAAAGGATTGGGAAAATAGATTAGCAAAAGCAGTTTGGGCTTATAGAACCACATGGAACACAACGACAGGCTTCACATCATTTAAACTATTTTATTGGAAGAAAATGATGATTCCCATTGAATTCAAGCACAAGACTCTTAGAACTATAGTTGAATTAGGGATGAAAATTTATAAGGCACAAAAAGAAAGAATCATGCAGATGAATGCATTAGATGAGATGAGGAAATTAGCCTTGCACCATACTGAAGTAGTGTAGAATCAAAGAGTCAAATGGCATGATAAATTTATCAAAGAAAAGAAATTTCAGCTAGGTGAGTGGGCATTGCTTTATGACTCAAGGTATCAAGATAATGCAAGAAAATTACAAACAAGGTAGCTAGGTCCATATGAAATTGCTAGGGAATTTTCCAATGGCACTGTGCAACTCACCACCATTGACCATGTCAAATTCAAATTACTAGTCAATGGGAATTGTCTCAGATTGGATCACAAGTCAGCATCCAAACAAGAGTTCCTCCAATAGTTCATCCAACATGTAGCACCCAAGAACAATTCCTGTAGCCAAAGGCAGTGGACCTAGTGTCCCTCCTTCTGCCTAATTAAGGTACGTACTTGTCATAATAAAGACTTCTACTTTTGTAGAAGTCCATTTCTTCACCCATCTCCCCATCTTTCCATTCATACCACCTTTCTCTCTCTCCCATCACTTCATTCCACCTGACACAATCCCACTTCATCATCATTAATTGTTTAATTATTTCTTAAAAAGTTGAATGGTACTTTCTCCACGATCATTACAATGAATCCTCTATGCCATCATGTTTGTACACACTCAGGTATGTGTGCATTAATTGCATTATTAATTATCTTTTAGAGTGTTTCATTTAATTATTCTACGTTAGTATGGACATTCACATAATCCCCCTATCAATCACTACTTCCATCTCGCATGTGTGGACATATGTCCAAATTTAGGCTAGGGGGAGGGGTACGAAAGATATGAATATATTGCCATATGTCAGTCCATGATTGTTTGCATCAGCAAATCTTGCTGAGTTGATTTGAAATTTTAAATAAAAGACAGATCGCATATGTGTTGTGACACTAAACTATCACTACCATTGCCTTTCATCATAACTTCCTTTTATTACCATTTCTTGACATTATTAACCTTGTCATAATCTTGAAATGAAAATGGTAATTGCTAAAAATAGAGTAAAGGAAATATTCAGTCGACGATTCAGGTAGCAGGTGTACAGAAAGGAAGTTTCTTATAGACAAGATTTATAGAAGGAAATCTTGCAAAGTAATAGATTTATTATAGAAAATGGGAGGTAGACTCATTCAAAATGATCCCTCAGTTCATGATACTTTGTTACAAGACAGACAATGCCTGGTTGAGTTTGAATACTATGGCTGGTTGGATTATTTTCTAAAACTAGATGGTTTTGATGAAGGTATTGCATTGGAGTTTTCCCAGACATTTTCAGATGGAAAAGCCATAGTGAAAGGATTGGAGGTCATAGAAAATGAGGAATCAATTGCAAAAGTATCAGGGTTGCTAGCTGATGGTGAACCTTACCCTATTTCTAGAGACGTCAGGTTAACTAGGGCTATATTCATAGTGCATGGTGATCCCCCAATCACTATTGACAAATAGGGTGCTAAAAGACTCTTTATGCCTAAGCCATGGAAGCAGGCAACCGTCTACATCATCAGATATATCACTTGTGAGGTTCGACTGTCGAATCTACATTTGGTGCATTTCAAGTTGTTGAGTCATATGAGGCATGGGAGGAGGATAACGTGTCCAATATCTTGTACAACCTTCTCTCCATCATGGCAAAAAAAACTCAAAAAGGTAGGGATAACTCTGTTTCCCACCATTTTCTAATTAAATTGTTGGTTGTAAAATCTTTGTATGATGCAACACCTAAAATGACTTGGGAGGATTTTATAAAAGTTGATCAGTTCATACCTAAGCAGTTGCAACCTAGGGTTTCACCTTGAACACGTAGGTTTGGCAAAACATTAAGCATGGTTGAAGCCACCCCTAGTGCTTCAACCTCTGGTGCTAGTATGACCCCTCCTGTAGCAAAAGGAACTATAGACATTAGTTCCTCGAAAACTAAGAACTGTGGAAGAAATTTTTTTTCCTTGAATTCTGATGATGATGTTCCACTTGGGACCCTATTAAGAACTAGGGTACATAAAAGGAAGGCACATTAAAAAAAAGGAAAAAGAAAATTCAAAACAAAACCTATAGATAGAGAGGTGTCAAGTACTATAAGGAGAAAGGTTGGCACTATTCATCAGGTAGCCAAAGAAAAACATGAGAGCCCTCTTGAGAAATCAACACCTGTTGTTGATACTCCTTCACGAAAAATCCATAAGCATAAAAGGACATCACATGAGAGTGCAGAGGCCCGAATGGGGCAAGAAAATGTTAAAGAAAAGGGTGTATTTGAAGAAGCAACAAAAATTACCCTGGCAGATCTTGCTACCATTGTAGAAGAAGTGGAGATTTGAGAACATGAAGAAAGTATTGAGTTCCTATAGCAAGATAAAGAGTTCCTACAACAATCAAAGGAATATGAAGAAGAAGCCATGTAGCAGGAAGTGGAAGAAGAAAGTGTACTCTCGCAGTCAGAACTTGTTGGACCACCTAAATCAATGTAATTGGTACTATATGGAGATCAACAAAGGTATTGGTAGGAATTCATAATCTCCTTAGTTTTATGGTTCATGCAAAATTTTAAAATTTGTGAAAATAGATACATAGATGGGAGGAAGAATGAAAAAGGAAATTGAAGAGAAGGATGAAATAATTGAGGACAAGAATTAGGAGATGGCCTCTCTAAAAGAGAGGATGGATAATATTGAAACCTTTGTGCCACAAATTGTAGCATGCAAAACACCACCAAGAGTTTATGCTTTGTACCTAAAGAAAAAGTATCTCTCCTTTAAACTATCAAGACACATTTCAGGTTTGAATCCTTCAATTGAAACTCCTGTTGAATTTTTCAATACTTACAGAATTGTCTCCCCATAAATGAAAAATTTATTATGTGAATTTTATTTACACAATTTTTCTATTAGTAAAGACCAAGATTGGAACCCATTTCTTTATGTTGGGGACATCCAATTGAGATCATTTATGTCATGGGTACAAAATGAGATTAGTTGGGGTGAATAATATAATGCCTTATAAGGGGAAGGAATCCAACATTCCTTTGGCTATTAGAGCTAAATCTAGGAACACCAAAGGAATTTACACAAACTAGAATAGAATGCTCTTCAAACTAAGCTATGGTAACAAGATTATTCCTTGGATTAAGGCAGCATATAGTGAGTATGAGGTAAAATCAATAGCAAAAGAGGATACTATGAGAAGATACCTATCCTAGAGATGGAACACATTAGCTGATGAGCTGAAACAAGTTGAAACGCATTCCATCCACAACTATGTTGTTGCACTAAAAGGAATTGAAATATATATTCAAATTGGGAGAACAAAGGGGCAAGAATGGCTTCCCCTAAATTTTCAACCACCTATCCTCATGTGGCCTATACCAAATTTCTGATTCTTCTGATATGGCATTGTTGAGGAAAACCAAAGATGGAGGAGAGTCAACCAGTTGGAAGGATTCTACTGGAATCCGGATTCACCCACAATAGAAACTGACATTGGGTAGTTATCAGTTGTAGATTTCAAAGCCATGACAAAGCAGAAGCATAACTCTTCCCCTGCTGGAGGACCAAAAAAATATTAGGTTGGGTGGAGTGATGAGTCTAGTTTTTGGGCTAGTTATGGGTAGAATTTATAGTCTATTTTCTGAAATTACCATGGACTTTGATATTACATGACTAACACTTTTATATAATTTCTCTCAAACCTTAAGATATTTGGGTTTAGTTCCCTTTCTGCCAGTTTTAATGATATTAACTTATTATGTGGACTATCTATATTAATTTTGCATGTGATTGATGTATGTTCTTTAAGATAAATTTAGCTATTCAATTATTATCCGTACTAACATTTCCATGCAGACATGATTGGAAATGCTAAGTTGAGAAACACAACTGCCAATTGGTCATGCAAAGGAAGCACACAAAGGTCAACTAGAGGATGAAAATGGAAGATTCTCTTGCCAGCTGCATGTAACCACCTTATGCCGATCTTTAATGACATTGAGCAATGCGAGAATTATTGCAATGGTTGATTCCATGTTTGGTCCTACATGTATTAATGGATTCCCCTCCATGTGTAACCACCCTTCCACTCTTTTCTTTGTTTTCCCTAAATGGCATCCTCTCAGTTAGTGGGAGTTGACTACCCTGTTTAGCTAATAAATAAGGTTCATATCCTCGTTCTGAGGGAGTTGATCACCAAGTTATTGTACAAGTTGAGAATACTAGACATACTCTTTCATATTTGCATTTTCTAATGAATTAAATGAGATTCTGAATTGAGTATCTAAGTTTAATCTAAGTTTGAATTAGTTTTAGAGGATACTCATCTGAGGGGACCCACTTGTTGAGTAATCCATTAGTTTAGAGAGATTAGTATTAGCTTATGTTCAGTACTTAGTAAGAATCTAGTATTGATTGTTCCTACAGCCACTAGAATTCCATTTTGCGACTATTCTTCTAGCCAAAATGGGCAGAGTAGTTTCCTTTTTTCTGTTCAGAATTTCATTTATGTTATGAATGTTTAGTTTGATTTTTATTGTTGAGTATTGTTCAGCCTTTTCTTAATTTATTTCCATTCAATTTACCTTCAGCATTAGTCTTTCTTAGTTGTATAATGAAGGTGACTACTTTGAAGTTCCTAGTGCACATATTGTGCTGACCCATCTCAAGTTCACCTCCCTAGGTTGACAATTTAAATATACATTCATGATGTTTAATATGGCTATTCAAGTCAGATGTACAATCTTTGAATTATGGTTATAAAGGCTTGGTTATTGAAATCATTGTAGGAGGCTGACAAATGCCACCAATTTCCATGTAGGGGAAAGAACAATATTTTTCAATACTTCAACAAAAGCCTAATATGTACTATTTCTAGGCTATGCATTATTTATTTCATGTTTTTTATTCACCATGGTTGCAGGTTGCACACACCGCCTCACAACTACAAATAATTCCTCTAATACATGCAAGTATTTTCTATTCCAGGCCTAGAATTCATCCTTAGTGGGCCAACTGAATCTCATGACTCTATCAGCCTTTTGTCTATAAGGTGAATATTTGGTAAAAATCTAATTGGCCTCTTTGTCAAACTTTGTCAAGACAATCTCTACATGGGCCAACATGTCCATTTTCTTCTTTAGTATACCCATATCATGCCCTTGACAAATCAAAGTAGTCTATCCTAAAATGATTTCATTGGTTTCATTTCTCTAATCTTGTAGGGTTTTGATGTTACCATCATCCTTTAAAATGGATGCGAGGAGACTATGATGTGTTTCATCTAATTTCTTGACCAATTCCTTTATCCTAGTCTCCAAAGGCTCTATACTTCTCCTAAACTCTTGAATTTCATTCACAATTTGAATGGTGGGATTAAAATTTTTTGGGTTAGTTAACCTCCTTCTTGGATCCAATAGACACCATTCTCAACTCCTACAACCTAGGGATCCATGTCAACATAAGTGGAATAGCTTTCTCCTTATCATTTTTAAAATTATTTATAGAAAAATTCATTGAGGAATAGTTGGCATGAATTATTTTCAGTCTATTATTAACCCCTCTATTTAAATTCTCAAGGACCACAGTGACAATATTCATATTAATAAGAAGTATTTCCCTATTGTGACTATCACTTTTTTCTTTGTAATTATTTATCTACTTAAGCAACTCCTCCTTGCTAGAACCTTCCTCTGCCTATGGTACTTCTGATGTATTTGGATCTACCACTAGAATGGGTATAGTTCTCATATTTTATGGCACAATTTTCCATGAGAAATTTGTTGAAGGGGTATAATCAATAGGAATTGGCTCATGGAAAGCAAGGGAAAAGGTAGCATCAGTCCGTTATTGTTCTCCTAGTTACAAATTTTTCAATTTCTCCTTTAATAATGCTATCTTCATTTGAAACTACATAATTTGTTGTCTATTCCTTCCATAATCAACCAACAAGTCATTGTATTGCTTCCTAAACTACTATTTCTCTATAGTTACTAACTCCAATGTGGATTTTGTAAACTAAGCAACATTCACTGACATCGTTGCTGCCTCAAGAGTTGATGTCTCTGATACTCTCTTTATTATCAATCCCACTCTATAATTTGGTGTAGTCTCTACAATATTAGGCTTGTTAGTGTTAGGGGCTATGGCCCATATATCTAATGTATCCCACTTCTTACTAAATGTAGATCCTTGAAATACAATTGTAGCCTCCTCCTTTGATCTATAGAGAGGTCTATCACACCTTTTTATTGTATCAAAGGCAATGGCATATGCTAGCTCCCATTCTCGCAACAAAAAATTACCAAGTTATTCCTTACTAGTGCTCTTCCTTCTGTTGCAGTCATTCCATGAAATTTCGCTTTCATTTCCTTTAGGACTTGTGCTTGAATAGTTTCCTCACAAAAATCTAGATGAAGACTTCTTTGCTTAGCTGCAGTAGTAGCATAATCATCCTTCTTAGCCCTATAGGAAAACTCCAAGAAAGCTTGAGATTTAATAAATGAATCATTATCCATGAATTTTGAGCATGCGTTCACCCTAACATCATCAATGTTGTTAATCCTAGTTACATCAACCTTGCTCAACCTCACATCTAATTATTGTGGCACAATCACTATCGATGTAGAAGGCATTCCCTATTGCATTTCCTACTTAGATACCCAAATTTCTTCATTAGATTCATCATCATCGTAATCCACCAAACCTGTTGATTTGAGATTTTTCTTCTTCAATGGTGGCTGTTTTAGTGGTGAGGCATGTTAAGATGAGGAATCAACATCCATAATTTCTAGCCCAGTTGGCCTTAGAGGATATGGTGGTGGCACTTGTGGTACTGGAGAAAGAGCTCTTTTCTCCTCTTATTAAGAGCAAGCAATAGTTGCATCTTCCTTCTTTTCTTTGTTCTTTCTCCTTATGAAATTTTTTTTTTTTTTGTTCCTTGGGAGGTTGAGATGTAGGCCTCTCCTCCATAATAGGGATTTCTCCTCCACCAGGCTCATCTTCCATGGGGGATTTTCTTTTATCCTAAATCATCATTTCACCCTCAAGGTGGCCAACTACTGTTTCAAAATTCTGGAACACATGTTCCATCCTCTACATTATATTTAGGATTTCTCCAAGAGCAATAAATTCAAGGTCTTTTTTCCCTTACCTTTCTCTAAATTTTGTTAAAATTAATCCATTTTAATTTTCTATCATCTTTCTCCAAAGGATCAAATATATTCCTTATTATATCCTCGAGGTATTGGAAAATATTCTCTAATTTGGAACTTCTACTTCTTAACTTTAACCAAGCTATGAAATCTTCAAGATCATGATACTCCCTTGCCCCTACTCTTTTCACATGAAAAGGTTTTAGTATATCATTTATATTATACCATTCTCCCTTAGTCATTACAAAATCAAAGAAGCATTCGTATGAAGGGAAAAATGTTTCTTTTCCCTGATCCTTCAAATGTTTTTTTTCAACACTTCCCAACTACCACATTACTTCAAGGAACCCAATTATTTTTGGTACACATTTAGGTAGTAAATGAGGTGAGACAATAGCACCATACACCCTAAAAATAATATTTGAAGGATAAGGGATAACATCTCCCCAATTATGATCAATCCACAATTCAAGCCTCCTATAGTTAGGTTTCAAGCGATAATGTAGGGCTTTAGTAATTCTTGGCACATTCATAACCAAAGCTCTTCTCAATTCAAAGGAAAATAGGTTCTCAAATATCACACAGTCAATTTTTTTATCATCTTTATCTAGGACAGTAGTCCAACACTAGATAATAAAATGCAAATCACCATCAACTTTATCTAGTGTCATATTGTTTCCAGAGTAAGGTGCACCCTTGAATATAAACTTGTGCATGAATAGTGACTACTAGCTTAATATTATCCCAACCACACCCTTCTTTAACTTTACCAGACCCTCATGAATTTTCTCTACAAGAAATCCTGCACAATCATATATTGTGCAATAATGGGGGTGATGGATGTGGGCTGCCATAGACATTCATGCCATAGGCATTCCAACAACCGAGCCATAACCAATTATCTGACAAATGGGGTAGAAATTCCTTTGGAAATAAGGGACAAAATAATTAATAAGATAGGGATCTTTATCAAATGGTCCCAATGTAACCCTTCGGTGCCCAATCTCATCTAGGTACTTTGGCAATATATGGACCTTAAATGAATGATTAGTATTCTCAAATTCTTCCTTAAGAGACTTTTCATTGATCTAAAATAGATCCTCACTCCATTCAGTGATATTGAAAATTTGAGCATTCTCTTCCTTAGTGACTTTGACCATGTCAATCATGTCAAATGACCTCACAGTCCTAGTGACTAGGTCATAATTGACAACAATTTATTTTAAAAAATAAGCATCCAGGTATACATTTGACAAAGTCAATTTTACCAAGTCAAGATTCCGAGGGTTACCAACTAGAACACTATAATTTCTATTTCCAAACTAGCCATTGAATAAATCCCATGTAGTGCAAGGAAATGTGGCATCCCTAATAGAGCCATTCTTTTCAATTCAACCCTCTACTATTTGTGCACCCTAGAAGAGCAACTAACCTTTAGGTTTTTCATTGGTTGAGGGTGGCAGTTGGTCAGCTACATCCTTACTCAAAGGTCTTTTGGAGATAGAGGCCTCCCCCTTTGATGAAGATGCTTTCAATTTAGGAGCCATGAATCAAGGGTTTTTATAAAATAGGATTTTTGGTTTCAAAAAATAAAACCTACAACTCGAACAAGGGTTTGACATGAATTATAGCAATGCAAGACCAACTAATTGTTTGAAATGAACATCAAACCTTAAAAGAAATGCAAAACCAAGAAAACCCTAATGAGAGAATGACAAAGAGAGTATAACTGAGCAAGTTTTAATAATTTCAAAGGTGGGATAGTATACCAACTTACTAGCTTGGCATGAGCATAAATCCCCAACTCTTGCATCAAACTGGTTTGAAAAATGTAGCACAAGCTCCCTAGATGTGTAGAATTCTTTTATTAATCCTCAATTGTGCTTTTAAGCAAGTTTTAAAGACCTCACAATTCTTAATTTGGTAGCTCAACATCCTTTCTGGCATTAAGGCTCACTCACACAAACCAAAATGACTCACTTGCCCTTGGTATCAACTTTGAATGCTATAGGTTGATCTTGCAGCAAAATAAAATGACCATTGATTTGGATTGAGCCAACTTAGTTTGAAAAAGTTGACTGTGAACAACCGTTTTCTTTATTCAATCCAAAAAAGCCATGTGTAGCTACTTGCTACTGATATGGGGGCTCCACCATCTCATTTTTAGTGAGGCAAGAGACCAAGCATCAACTTCCCCGCTCCCCTGTGTATCTTAATCTATGTGCAACTCTTATCAATGGGAAGATGGGGAAGGGTTGAGATTAAATCTCCCACATTCAATATGTGTGTGTCTTAACACGAGCTCATATGCCTATGCACATAATCCTTAGGTATAATCAATAGTCATGATTAAAATATCCCTTGGTTATTACAACACATGCCCTTGAAATTCCCTTTAGTAACTTGAACTTAACACCCTCAATCTACAATGAAATATTTTATTAATTTCCCAATGTTTCCTTTGTAGCTCAAATGACTCCATGTGGCATCCTCTCACTTCCCCATTGAGAGACGGGAGGTAGAGATGGGTCCCCCATGAGATGGGAGGGAGTCATTGGGATTGACCCACATCACCTCTCTTTGACCATCGATCTTATTGAATGGAGAGCCTTCCTTCATCAAAGCCTATTGGGTCCCATGGATAGATGTCATTCGCTCGCTGCCCCCTAACAATATTTGAATGCAAAAATAATTTGAACGGGGAGGTGGGGAACAATCCAAATGCAATTGTCTCACTTCAACACCACTATTGATGTGCTCCATCATACTGCCTTCTAACTTTTCAACAATGTGAGGACATCATGTGTAGAATATATGTGGCACTCGCCCACCACTCCATGATAATATTTTAATATAGAATGAAAGCAAACGGGGGCATGGGGAATAACCAATATTTGCTTTAGGTGATCGAAAGGTACTCATAAAATAGGAAATCTTCACATGCCAATTTGTTAGTTCTTAGAAAGGGACCATGACTAGGCGAACGATGGGTGAGGACATACAACCTTAGGATAGAACCCTAGACCCAAAAAATATTTTAATGGTTTATTACCCACTAATGTAGAGGAAATATTTTTAATAAGACATTAGGTAACAAAAAGACTTCTAGGAATTAAGGACCGATCAATAAGATGATCCAAAAGGAACAAGTTAGAACTTAGATAATTGGAAATCGATGATAAGGGGTCAATGACGAATTAGAACCATAGAAAAGGATCTAGAATTAATGTAATTTGGAAAGGGTTTTATCACTTCATAAACCCTAAGGAATGATAATAGGAGACAACCTTAAGCCCAAAGACATGAAACTAGCTATACTTTGCAAAAAAATTAGGGGGAACACAAAGATTTTTATAAGGGTTCCATCACACGATGCACTAGTGTCTCAGTGGTGTGTTGGCATCCATACTGAAAAAGAGTTTAAGAGACAAACCAAGACAATAGAAAAGAAGCTAATAGCCTGACTGGTAAATTTTTATGCTATGATAAAATATAGAAAAGCGTACAAATGAATTAACACAAAAAGAATACTTTAACTAAAATATGCTTAAATTGAAAAAGGAAGTGAGAAAGTATTACCAAACTCCTTGCAACTTAATTCTTCAAACAAATCCAACCGAGAAGCACCTACACACAAGAGCAAGGAAAATGTTGGGGTTTTTTTTAGAGGACTACCTTAGTTAGTCCCCTCCTTTAGTGTTTCCCCCTCCATGGACATCTAGATAGTAACGAGTGTAGAGAAATGATACTAAAATGTATAGAAGTAGAAATTCCAATCAATAGAACAAACCACAATATGCTACTACATAAACACAATGATGGAAAAGAAATAGACAATGGAATATATCACCTTCAAAAATATGTGCTCTCAAGGAAAGTAGAGGAAGGAGTGAGCTTGAAATTTCTCCAAAAACAACATTGTCACAATGAACAAAGTGGAGGAGCCTAGAAATCAATAGCTTGCAGCTACAATAGATTGATGGTGAAGCTTGAAAGTGTGTAGTTGATCACTAGAGCACCAAGAATTCAGTCAAGAAGTAAGATGGAGTGAAGAAGTTGTGAAGAAGTTGGCTAGAATGAAGAATTAGATAATTTGAATGGAGAGGAAGTGAAAGAGTCATTATACATCAATCAAGGGAGTAGGAAGAATTATGGTTTGTGTCCAATGGAGAAACATAACACCTATGCAGATTCCAAAGGTAGGAATCTTGTCAAGACAACAATGCAACACATAGAAATCTATGCAATGCATGCGCATCCCTAAGAAAATTCCTCTACCGACATAAAAATGGGTTACCGGGTGAATGGGGAAAGGTGGCAGATGTGGAAATTTCATCAAATTTCATTTTTCTAAGGTAAGGGTGATGTAAATGGGGAATTTTACTTGAGGTGTTAATTCATGTCATTACATTTTTCCCCCACTTTAATGAGCATTAATGTCAGTGAATGCATAGTAAAGTAAAGAATTTTTTGAAAAAGCATATACCTGAACCATCAAGGAAGTAGATTGCAATCTAACATGCTCGAACATGCAGGAGAGAGAGATGACTCCATAAGTACTTGGTCCTGCAAGAGATGATCAAAATTTCTATAGGTGCTTGGTCTTGTAGAAGGTGAAAAAAGGTTCTACAAGTGCTCAGTCTTGCAAAAAAAAAGTTCTTTATAGGTGCTTGGTCCTACAAAGGAGGTTCTATAGGTGCTTGATCTTGGGGGGATAGAAATTAAAGGCTCCACTCAGTCTGATTAGTTCTTATAGGTGCTCGATCCTACAAGGAAATCTTCATGAGGTGCTTGGTCCTCTAGGATTGATTGTAAAAATGGCTTCATAGATGTTCAACCTTGCAAAGAAACATATTAATTTGTAGACAAAACATGTTAGGAAAGAAAAATTCATGCAAACAAACCATCATATCACACAAACAGATTATCATATCTCAGATCAAATAATTGAAGGAAGGGTTTTCAAAGGGGCCCCTTGGGAACCCTTTGATGAGACAAAATAATGACTCATCTTTTAGCCATGTAAAAATATATATTTTTCCTAATTATGAAGTTATCAAGATTGAGCATGATGATGAAAGTAAGATATTTTTAGTTGTAGCAATCAAAAATTTCATCATATCTTGAAAATTATGATCTAGGTTCTAGAGATTTTTCGTCTAAAATTCAAAGACAATATGGTGACAAAACCTATTAAATTTCACAAAAACCCAGTTCTTGGTTTGAGAGAAAACTTCACCATAATATGTTGCTCTAGAATTTGTGGAGGTGCTCCAGAACTTGTGGGACAACACTTGAGGTTGTTCCAAAATTTGTGAGTTGCTCCAGAACCTTTCCAAAAATTTTAATAGCAGCAATTGTGAGCATTAAAATAGATTGGGGTGACTTGGATAAAAGTTGAGAGCATATAGGAGGTAGTTCCAAGAGTTAAGGCAAGTTGTTGGATTGTGCAAACAAATGGAGAATATCTAATAGACAATTTTGGGTAGTTTGAACCATTTTTCAAGCATCTAGGAGTTGTTTTATTAAATTTAATGATACACAATGGGAAGACATGACTTTTTCAGCAGTAAAATACCTTTTTGGAGCTTGTTTAAGGGCTGCAAAATAGGCATATTTGTTTTGGACGACCAAAGAAGATTGACTCAACAAGATGAAGAAAGATCTATCTTTTTCTCTTAACACATGTTCCTATCTTCTAGCAAGTGGTTGCACAATCATAAAGTTTATCTTTCAGATCAGTTGAAGACAATAATTCTATAAATTCATTGTAATCAAGAAATCAAATGGGGGAAGAGTTTATAAAATAATATAGTTTTGTATTTTAGCAGCAATCTCTTTGTTTGTAGTTTCATTTCTTAGTAGTCATTTCATTTCTAGCTCTTTACATTTTCAATATTTTCTTTTACAAATTTCTTAGGATATATTTGATTCAAGCATTCCATTTACAAGCTCTTAGAATAGATTTGATTTTAACAATTTCTTTCATGCATTTCCTTTCAATTTTGTTTGTAGAAAAAAATATGGCATTCAAATGATTTCTTCTCCCTATTGCATATAGCCATGGACACTGCCTTAGATTGAAATTTATAGTTAAATGATGAGGATTTCAGCAACACTCATCACCCTTCAGTATAGAAATCGACCCATTTAAATGGACACTCCAATTGAAAAGCACAAAAAAATTCACAAATGATCTTGTCATCAAGGAATCTATTAGGACTAGAAAAATCCACCCCAATTTTCCACAGAACATCCATTTTTCACCAAAATACACCATCACCTAGCCCACCATTTTTAATTTTATCATTTGAAATATTCCATTTACTTGCCCTACAACCATCATCTTAACAAAAATCACCTCCTTCATCTTACTTGTGTAAGAAGAAAGTCATGTCAATGAGACTTCACCATATCGGTGAAAATCATTTTAAGATCCCTTCAAAGGAATGACAAAGGTAGAAAACATGAATATTGTTGAGGAAAGAATACCAAATCGAGGAAAATTGTCTTAGTATCCCTTTGATAATCTAATTGAAGCTTTATCGAAGACACCCTTGCATATTAGAGGAGAATATTTTGGGGTCTATTCGATAACCCAATGAATAAACCACCAAGGGGCATAAATATTTTAATCACTTTGGTATGAATTCTAGGAAAAATACACCTGAACATTTAGGAAACAAAAATACATCTCTCGGATATGACTCATCAATGTATCTAAGTGACAATAAAATGTTGAAGGGACAAAACACACCTGAATAATCGAGGAGAATATGGATTATTAGGATGAGTAATTTATGAGTCCCCTCGATATCATGTAAGCAGTAAAAGTTCATCAAAGATAAATATATACACTAGCCAACAAGGAAATTTGTCTCTTCAATAAGCCAATGGCATTTATCACAAAAGGTAAGAAAGGGACATCAAGAGGATTTTGAAAGGAATCTGGAATATCAGAGTAAGGCAATTCATAGTCCCCCTAAAAAGGAGAAGATATTTCAATTTTAAGAATGTTGAGGAGAGGGATCTATATCGGTGATAACCAAACATCAGTCCCTTCGATAGCCCTAAAAAAAACAAGTGAATTACTAAAATTGAGGACTCTGACAGAGGGAAGAATACATATCAGAATAATAAGAATGATAGTCCTCTCAATAAAACAATAATAATTATTGCCTTGATGTGATAAAATTGTAAACATATTGGATCAATAAGAGGGTATCGAAGAGAGTACTTAACGAGAATGTTTCGAGAGGACATTGTGATATCAGTATGAAGCCATATGAAGTATCTTCAAAATCTCGAAGGAAAGAAAGAGGATATGCGAGTAAAATGTAATTATCAAGGAGATCAAAATATTGTCACCCTGATGAAGTGAGAGTGTTGACAAGATAATGGCATGATGAAGAGAAATGTGGCAGCGATGATGAAAAATCTATGGCCTATATTCAAAACAATTAATTAAACTCTTGATGACATGAAATTTACATCAAATAACATTAATGAACCAAAGGCTTAGGCATTGAAAATAAAATTTTGAAACCACTACAAAACCATTAAGCAACTAGAAAACAAAGAAGTGAAGTATAGAAGTGCAAGACAACACTTGAACTAAGAAAAGCATTATCCAAGTACCCAGAAGCCTAAGCTGAATTTTTTGGTATCTACAAACTAGTTCATTTGTTGAAACATAGAGGTACATTTTTTTATAAAACATATAATGGCATCTTCTTTCGAAAACCCTTAAATTTACAAAATAAAAAAATTAGAAGAAAGGCATATGGATCAGGACTTAATTGATCAATGCTTGATCTCTAGACAAAGGTCTAGGAGGAATGCACAATTAAACCCTCAGGTTGATAAATTGGAGGGTATAAACAAACAAGTGGATGACACATGGACTCTGACAAGAGGATACAACTTATTTATATACCACTACAAAAAGATGCACATACACCAACTAGTCTCCAGCCCATGGAGACTTAATTTAGGGAAGTTGGTGGTGCCCAATGTGTTCATCAATTTTCAATTGATACAAGCACTTGCTAACAAATGTGAACCATAGACTCGCATGATTAAATTTGAAAATGGGTCCTCCTTCATCCTTGTTACCAAAGGTTATATATCTATGCTGTTCCAACTAGACACTACTATTCACATAAAATTTAGGATTAGGGATCTCCTAAACGAATATCATAACCTAATTACTAGCTACAAAAGGTGGAGATTTCCACTACATAGATCTAGTAATGAGTGAAACTGGCTCAAAGTTTTTTTGAGGGAGGAAAACTCTCCATATTCTGTGAGCTTGTTTGAGGAGTACTACCAAAACACATATTATTCAGTTTGCCAAGTTCTTGGTTTGGATGCCTCCAAATTTATGGAGATAGCACCAATGGTCCTAACAACTGATGTGCAGAGTTAGGATTCTTGACCCCTCGACTATGTTGAGTATTTAGCCAATGAACTTCAAAATGACCTCATTTCTGTCAAAAATAAATAGGGAGGCTTTTGGTTCAAACACTATTCATTATTCATGCATTTGATTCTGTATGAGGGACAAAATAAGGGAATATGGGATGAGTGTTTAAGGATAAGAGACTTAGATGAATATGGAAACATTAGACCAATGTAGATGTGAAAGTCTATTTGGGATCATTGGTGTGTAAGATTACATTATTTGTACTTTGAGGAATATTTTGTGAAACCTATATATAATCTACTGGGTCACCCATGTGACTACAGTTTTTCACTTGAGATACCAAGGCTCTTAAGACCTAAGGATAAATATGAGGAAGGAAAGGTCAATCACAATTGGGGTGATTGGTATTCCTACAATGATTGTACAAATATTAGAGTGTATGGGTTTGAAGGAGCACCATTTCTACTACTAAATTTTTTTCCAAACATGATTTCTTACTTAAAGATTGTGAAGCAATTGGCCTATTCAAATTTCATGCACCTTAAAATTCATAAAAAGCAAGCACTGATTCCTAGGGCACTCTGCTTCGGATATTTTACCATGGTTTCTAAAAAGGGTTATAAGTTAATTGATAAAAGGCTAGAACACTACAATTTTCCTAAAGGGAATAAAAGGGAGAAGTTCAACCCCAAACATTTTATAAATAATGTCAAAAAAAGCAAGAAAATGAAAGTCTACCCTCACATACTTTTTGAGAATGATGATTTAATAAGGAATGTTCATGAGAATCATGCCACCAAGAAAATAATCTTGGAGAACAAGCAATAATCCTTTATATGGAGGTGCCTTTTTGGACATTGAAAATCCTATAAAGAGATTAGATGCCCTAATTTAGGATGAAGCACAACTAACTAGGTATGTGCCTCCTTGGGTATTCACAAAGAAAAGAAATGAAGACATCAGAGAAATATAGGATGGAAGAGAAACTCCACTTTGTCAACTCTCCCCTTAGTTTACACCAAATATTTGTTTATTTGTTGACACATCTATTGAAGAACAAAAAGAAGTGGGGAGTGAAGATGAAGGAGTGTAGGTAGTTAAACCTTGATTGGAAATTATGAACCTCTAATGGAAAGAAACATTGTTGTGATTGAATCCAAAAATGATCTTTCAAATGATATAAGACATGGTACCAATAAGAAATTTGTTTTTTATTATGATTTTGTCAAAAAAATTGAATTTAAGACATTTATTTATGAATATAAAGGAAAATTGGTTAGGGAAGGAATCAATGATATTACACCTAAGAAATAAGGAGAAGCCTTGAAAAGGCTACAAAAAGAGGTGGATAGAGAAATAGATAATAACTACCCTGGAAAGATGAATGAAATTATTATATGAAGTAGGGGTTATGTTTCTCTCTAGATGGGATATGAGCTCAGCCATTGTATTTGACAATTTTCAAAGAATCCAAAATAAAAAAATTTAGTTGAGTACAGAAGGAGTGGACAAAGTATATACTGGATCAAGGTTCATCCCAGACTAGAAATTTATTGATGTGGGCCTTATACACACCAAATAAGAAACCTATAATAATTGATGAACCTGATAAAGCATTCATCCACCTCTTTGTACAATGAGTTGAAGACAGTAATCCTTTAGAGATTACAAACTTGAATGTCAATGTTTCTCGGTTCACTAAATTCCAAATTGAGAAACTAATAGATAATTAAATTTCCATAACCAAAAATGAGAACCTAAGACATCATATAGTTAGCTACAAAGATAGGTTTTAATCTTCCTCAACTACCTACTCCCCATTGGAAGACAATAATAATAGGGTATTAGAGGCTATGGTTGAAACCACCTATTGGAGGCACAAGGCTGGAACAATTCAAAAGAAGAGTGATAAATTAGAAGTGGAAATAAAGTCCATTAAGTTCAAAATGGTCTTAGAACTAATAAAGAAAAGATTTGAAAAAGTGCTAGAGCAAGCTGAGGAAGTATGGACTATTCATAGTAAACACATGTTTCCTTCCAAGAACATAAAGGGTTACACCTCATAATGATGGAAAATAAGGAGGAATTGACAACCCAAGGAAAATTTGACAAGCATGTGTTCAAGAATTATGATGAATTAAATGATATGCACGGGAAGTTTCATACTATGTTGGCATAGGAGCTCGATGATTTTGACTAGCCCTTGGATATGGCCCTACCTAACTTCTTTGATGATGAGGGAGAACTGAAAGAATCGATCATATGGAAGAATGAATTGGATCAGCTATTACCAGTGGCTCTTGAAAAAGTAAATGATGAATCAATGGTGCTAAAAAATACACATTCACAATTCGAACAAATATTTACTCTAGAATTTTCTATGAAAGACATAATCATAAATTTGGATACATATTCCAACACATAATACATCAAGCATCTTTATAGAGTCAAATTTTTCATTTTTTGAACACCATAAGGGTTAGAGGTTACATCAAAGTCATGTAGCATTAGATACACTATCACAAAGAGAAGAAATTGAACAGATCTTCAGTGGTCACGAGTACCTTACAAAGAATAATAGACTATGGTATGTTATGACTATTGTGGACTTCATCATTATCTTTGTTAATTTCACCTATTAAGATTTTTGTTTCTGGTTAACAAAATATAAATGAAGAGACACAACTTTGCATGTAACAGCTTGAAGCTTGTTGCTTCCCGTATATAAGGGAAACCAAGGCCAAGTTTTAAAAAAACATCATTTGTATTAACATCATTATCATAAAAAATTTACATGACAACATATACAAGACTTCTAATATGACTGTATTATCTTTTGAAGTAATATAATGGATAAGAAAGTTTAATTTGGTGGCCAAATTCTTGGTGTTCAGTTGTTTTGTTTATTTAAGTTCATATATGTTATCTTTCTATCTCCAAAGTGGTCTTTTTTTGTTATTCAAATTAATATATCAGGGATATACTTAATTTTTCAAGACACACTTGCTACCTTTGTGTGATTCTTTTGATTAGTTTTCGTAAGAAGAGAATTAAAGTTCCTTCTAAGAGATTTATTTTAATCAGTTTTTTACCAAAATTAAAATCTTTTTGAATTAATCATCTCAATTGGTTTCCTTTCGAAAAGAATTAAAATACTTTTAGAACATCATAGTAAATTAGAAAAATATCATTGGGATTCATAAGAAGAGCTTGGTAACTGACAACTTTACACATTTATACAATGTATAAACTCCTAAAAGTGTCAAAACAATTAGATTTAAGCCAAGAAGGACGATCTAAATATCATATATATCTTGACTCCATCTACCCAATAGGAATAGGCACTGATCACACTGATCTCAAAATAATACTTCACATAAAATTTATTCACATATTTAAATTCCAACATTAGGAGTAGGAGTAGTAGTTAAGTTTGCATATATTTCATATTTGCAAGCCATTATGGATAGATCCCTAAAGTTAAAGAAGTCACATAACCTTTAAAGCTACACTAATTATTAAGGTACACCTGCCTAGGTCTAGCAGAGCCTGAAGTGAAGGGAGTTCTCAATCACATTGGTTAACTCCTTTCATTAGCTAAAAACAATGTAAGCCTAACCATAGAGCTTGGCATCCTCTTAGGGTTTTCAACTTGCAATTTTTGGAACTAACAGATTGATGACTCTACTCAGGATTATCTAGGTCAATTTTGAATCCAGGATTTTTCATTATAGAGTCATAAAATTTCACATTTGTTTACTTACACATTCACATAACTAAGTAAGGGATTCCACTAGGGATAAACCAAAAATAATCTCATAATAAACTACTACCATTTTATCACTTTTGAAAAGAGAGTGGCGAATCTACCAAAATTTTAAAACCATTGCATGAATGATAAATTGAATATCAGATCAGAAAGATTCGATTTTAGGCATCAAAGTATTACAATCACCCAAATTGGATAATAGGAGATCTCTACAAAAGGGAAGCCCAAAAAAAAAAAGTAAGTGGATAGACAAATAAGGGTCCCCCCTTCAAAAGCCCATAATAATAAGAATGGGGCAACATCACATCAACTGGAGGTCACACAATACAATACCCATAGTGATCAAGAAAATACACTAGAACAACCTTTCACAACACACATTAGTTTTAGTCCTTTATATGGATCAAAATGTCACAATAATGATGGGTTTTTGTCAAGACATTCCCATACCCAGCCTGAACAAAACAACATAAGTGATACTATTCTCCATTTTAAAGTTGGCCCCCAAAAAATGAGTGAGTTCAATACATGTGCAAAATAAAAAGGATACAAGACCAAAGAGAGTATGATTATAGAATGACACTTCAATAATGAAGAAGCCCAATATGGATCCATGGATTAAAATGTTGGCTGTTTTGGTTGTATTTCTGATATGTGGCTATCATTGATGTCAACACTATTAGAATTCATGTCTTTGAGACTATTTGTGTTGAGGATATTGAGAAAATTGTAATAAATATATTACAGGTTGTCTATGAAGTAGTGAAGATTAGTATGGTAGAAAGTTCAGTATGTTGTTAACTAGATGTTGCAGATCAAAGGGTTTGTGCTCAATCTTATCTAGTTTCTACTCTAAAAGTTTTAGAGGTGTGTGTTGGGTCTCAAAAATGCAGGTTTGAACCACAAGAGGTTGCCAAGCTCTCACAACACTTTTGGCCAATGTACAAGGCCAATTGGTACAATTGAACCTTCTTCTCTTTAGGTTATGCTAGACCAAGGTGGGTGTACCTAATGAATGATGCAGATTTTGAAATGTGATTCTTGGTTGATCAATCTATCCACAATGGAAAAGGGTAGTGGACAGATAAAATTACTACACCTACTCCTACTCCTACTGCACAAATGAAAGGTTTTTGAATAAATTGTTTGATATGAATTTGTATCTCTAGGTTGTGGCAGATCAGTGCCTTTTATCCACGTGGGCAATGGAGTCAAAAAATGATACATGTTTCCTCTTATTGGCTTAAATCTAGTTGTTAGGCACTCTGAAAATTCTATGGCTGGCATAAAACTTTACTAAGTCTATGACTTGCATAAACAGTGCTGGAATTTTTCTCTATCAGGTTCTACTTCAACAATCCAAAAGAAATCTTAAAACCACTGCGACTTATTAAAAGCTTTTAATTCTAACTTGCAAACACCAGTTAATTAAATCACACAAAATGAGAGTTCATTTTGATAAACCAGAGATATACTTGATATGCTGATTTAAATGATTCAAATATCTCAAGTTGGAGACAACCAAAAAAAAAAGAATATGTATTATTTTATCACAACAACTAAACACCAAAGAGAAATTCACTAGTTTAAAACAATAGTCTTCATTTTTTCTTCTTGAAGAAAATTTTGTACATGTTTTTCATCCCAGTCCCTTCTCAGGAAAAATCTAACTCCTCCTCTAACTACTATCTGCCTCTTTTTACAACTGATTTTTCAATACATTGTATATAGTAAATTCCAAGAGTCACGACTCTTCATTTTAGTGTTAAAGTTGTTTGTTATTCAATGACAGTGATTTAAAATATTTAATTGTGTTGCATTATTGGTAAATTAAATATTTTCACTATAATTGATTTTGATTTTACTTTATAAATTTTTTTCCTTTATGAATTCATCTCCCGTGCTACAGCATAACTTCCTTTACATCTACTGCTCTACCGCGGTCAACATGTTGACTCTTGGCGGTATTATAGTGAACCTCTTGTTTGCTTTCCCACCACACCACCATGGGTTCCTCACAAACTGTCTGCGATTGTGCAGTAACTACATCCATGCCACCATCGTGTTTGTCTATGTCTTCCATTGACTACCTTTGTCGATCGTTGATTGGGCTAAACTATCACTGCCATACTACGTCCTTCGTTTCCACTACCAGCAGTATCATGGTAACCACTTTACCGACTACTTCATTGTTACCCATGTTATCATGGTCATCATCCTGGCTTCTAGCGGTACCTTGGTAAACATTTATTGTTACCTTCGCCCACTTCCCTCTGTTCATCGCACCACCACAAACTTAGTGTAAACCCTTGGTGGTTGTGTGGTAACTATCTCGACCACCAACCTCACTGCCTGCTAACCATTATCATGGTCACTACAATCTCCTTTATGATGGCCAGCAATACTGTGGTATCAACACTAATTGCCACCCTTGTCACTTGCCATTTATTTTGCCGCCTACCGTGACACCACGGTCAATGAATTGACCGCACACGTGCGGTGGCACGGTAAACATTTCCTACCTGTACCTTAGCTACCACCGCCATACTACGAGCCCATTGTGGGAGGTCGGGATAAGGTGGTATGATGTAAAAAAGTGAATATTTAAGGAACGAGGAAATGTATAAAGTATATTAGGGATTTGGAAGGGGAAATAAATGAATTATTTCATGAAAAGATAGGAAAATTAGATTTTAATGGGGGCAACATAGCCATTCTTAGGGTGGTGAATGAATTTTTATGAAATGATAGTGAAAATATTAGGCTTAGAATGGAAAAACCATTTAGGTTCGTAAATGGAAATTTTGGTTCTAACAGTGTGCATGAATATTTGAGAAAGTTATAAGTTTATGTCTTCTAACAACTATTATGTTACTAAAAATGGTGTTCATGGTAGAAGACAATGTGATTCTAGTAATTTGAGTTATTTTGTATGTTACTATGGTGTTTGTGGATATTTCTAGATCATATTCTATCTCTGTTGCATATCCGCATTGATCATTGTGCTCATGATCTGAGATTTTCTCTTGCTTGTTCATGTTTTTCATGTTCATGGCTGACAAGGTGGTTGAAGCGTGTTGTGGATCTTCGAGGAAGAATATTTGAAGGTGTTTTGTGTTCGAGGACATTGTTTTAGGTCTCTAATATGTTGTGGCTAACCTTGATTGATGTGCATTGATAATATTTATTGTTTTGGGCTAACAATTTGTATTCATTCTATTATTGTGTTGAAGCCGACATAAAGCAATGCATTTTCTTGTTGTGGATATATATATAAAAAAATTTATCTCATTTGAGACATGTATGAAGAGAAGTGTGCATGTGCTATGTGCGAAAAAGGTTTAGATCATTCGAAGGTAGAGTAGAGTGTGAAAAAGAGTGAAAGAAAGTGAAGAAGTGTTCATGTGCTTAACCGGTACTATACTCAAGCATTAGCAGATGCTACTTTCTCAGTTCAAATTCTTCATATGGATTTAATCTAAATATTTTTTGTAAGATAGTGAGTCTTCCTTTGAGAAGTGAGCTCTAGGTAGTATGCCTGAATGCATGTGCATTCCTCATATATTCTTCTTATACTTCTAACAGGGCATAACTTGTGGATTAACCTCCACCATGGTTTTTCCCCTAACAGGATTTCCATACAAAAATATTGGTGTTATGTGTGTTTCTGATGTGTTTTTGATTCATCCTTTAATAATTTTAATAAGTTTGAAATTCTATGACAATTGATTCACCCCCTGCTCTTAGTTTCCTGCCCTTATGTTGCCAACAATTGGTATCAGAGTAGGTTCCTTGGAAGAATTTTAACAACTTGAGGTGATCCAGGATGGCAAAATACAAGAAGGATAGTCTGAGATTTGATGGAACACATTATTCTTTGTGGAAGACTCAACTGGAGTGTCATCTAAGATGCATTGGTGAATCCTATTGGAATATTACATGTAATAGGTATGTTATTCCTCTGAATGATCCTACTACTGTTGAGATTAGGGATTTTGAATATATTATCATGGCTAAGGAATCATTGTTGAGTGCTTTGATTGATTCTAAGATGATGAATGTTATGGATCTAAGAATTGCTTATGAGATCTGGAAAAAGTTGGAAACTTTATATGAACGTGATGCTAATGTGAAGATGGCTAAGCTACAGTGTCTGAAAGGAAAATATGAATTGTTGAAGATGAGTAATGATGAGAATATTGCTATTTTCAAGCAAAGAGTGAATGAACATATGTGTGGTATCAAATGCGTTGCTAGATAGGTGGATGAATCAAATATTGTTTCTAAAGTGCTTATATCCTTTCCTGATGCATACAAAATCAAAGATGTAGCCATTAAGGAGCTCCAAACTGTGACAAATATAACCAGCGATATGTTGGTTGGAAAACATACTTCTTTTGAGTTGAGTGAATTCGGTGATGCCCTTCCTAAGATATAATTTTTATTTAAAGCTACCACTTCCAAGAGAGACAAACATAGACATGCTCTAAGTGAAAGTTCTTCTAGAAACGTATTCATATATGAGGAATAAATGAGATAGATTGAAGAAGTAGAAAGATAACTGAATGAGCTTGAAGCACTTATTGTCAGAAGGGAAGCCAAAGGAGAACATAAGTATAAAGGAAAGTTTCCTATTAAATGTTCTTCTTGCAACAAGATAGGTCATTTTGCATCAAGGTGTCCAGAAAGAGTTCCTAATCCAAGACCTTACAAGCCTAAATTTAAAAATAAGTGTTACTATGTTGCTGATGAAGGTGTGACAAATGATGAATCTGAAAAAGGGAATACAAGTGAATATGAGTTTGTGTTTATTTATATCAAATAAAATATTTTTGAGTCTACTGAATCCACTAGTTGTACAAATGTGGAGAAATCTCTAGCTACTCGCGTTGAAGAAAAAGATGAATGGGTAATCGACAATGGATGTTCACATCATATGATAGGTGATAAAATCAAATTTGTAAGCTTGGAGAAGTATGATGATGGTCTTATAAGATTGGTGATACCAATGGTGGTATAATCTATGGTAGAGGATGCATTTCTTTTGATGGTAAGCATAATACTGATGATGTTATTTATGTTGAAGGTTTAAAGCATAATATTTTGAGTGTTAGACAGATGGTTGACAAAGGGATATAATCTTCAATTCAAAGATCGAAAGTGTAGTATACTGGGAAGTTCTAGAAATGTGATTTATTTAGGTACTAAAACAAAAGGTAACATCTTTCATCTAAATGTTGGTAATAAAAGTTGTCTGATTGCTCAAGTTGATGAATGTTGGTTGTGGAATAGAAGAATGTGTCATGTAAACTTTGAAAATATTATCAAGATAAGTTCCTTATAGGCTGTGAGAGATCTTCCTAAGTTGGTGAAGCCTACTAATACCATCTGCAAGGAATTCCAGTTGGGAAAACAAACTAGAATTTTATTTCACACCAAACAACATTGTTCAAATGAATTGTTGGAGCTTGTGCATACTGACTTGTGTGGTCTTGCTAGAATTAGAAGTCTACAAGGTTATAGGTACTTCATGTTGCTTATTGATGATTAATCTAGGATGATGTGGGTTACTTTCTTAAGGGAGAAATCTAAAGCTCTAGAAAAGTTCAAGATCTTTAAGGCTAAGGTTGAGATAGAGACAGGTCTAAAGATTAAGTGTCTAAGATCAGATAGAGGTGGTGAATTTACTTTCGGTGAGTTTAATTCTTTTTGTGAAGAACATGGGATAAAGAGATAATTATTTGCACCACAAACCCATCAATAGAATGTAGTTGTGGAAATTAAGAATAGGATAGTTCAAGATTCTACTAGAACTATGATTTTGGATGGAAATGTCCCTCATCCATTGGAGAGAAGTTGTGGGTACTATTGACAGTAATCTATATTTCAAGATTGATGATGGTAAATATTTTTTGGTGGAAGTCTTTGTTGATGATATCATTTTTGGAGATGATGGTTTGTGCATGAAGTTTTCTAATGAGATGCATAATGAGTTTGAGATGTCAATGATTGGAGAGTTGAAATTATTTTTGGGATTGCAAATTACTCAAGTAGATAAAGTGATCTTTATATCTTAGTCCAAGTATGTGAAAGAACTGCTAAAGAATTTTGGTTTGGAAGATTCAAAACCAGTCGGTACACCCATGGTGACCAGATGTAATTTGACACAAGATGATAATTCTTTGAAGGAAAATCAGACTAGATACAAATCAATGATTGGTGGATTGTTGTATTTGACTCAAACTAGACTTGATATCATGAATGTTGTATGCATTATTGTAGATTTCAAGATGATCCTAAGGAATCTCATTTGAATTTTATGAAGATAATTTTCAAGTACTTGAAGGGAACAATTGATTTTGGCCTATGGTATCCTAAAGATGATGATCTTACTTTAAATTCCTTTACTGCTTCTGACTGGGTAGGAGATGTGAATGACAGGAAAAGTACTAGTGGTGCTGCATTTTTCCTAGGAAAGAAGTTGATTTCATGGTTAAGCAAAAAGTAGAATGTCATTTCCTTGTCTACTGTAGAGGCATAATATATTGTTGTTAATAATTGTACTCAAGTATTATGGATGAAACAGATGTTGAAAGATATCAGAGTCATCTATGATGAAGCTATTTCCATATGCTATGAAAACTTAAGTGCTATAAACATTTCTAAGAATTTGGTGTTGCATTCAAAGACCAAGCATATGTCTATCAAGTACCACTTTTTGAGAGATAAAGTGAGTGATAAGGAAGTCAAACTAGAGTATGTGCCTACTAAGGAATAGATTGCAGACATCTTTACTAAGCCTTTTCCTAAAGATACTTTTGAGTATCTCAGAGGAAAGTTAGGGGTGATTACCCCTCCTAATCAGAACTAAGATGTATAGTATTTGCATCAGTCCTTGCATTCACAGTCATATCTTGATCCAGATTGATGTTGTAGTGGTTGTTACTTAAGGGGAGTAGTCAGATGATTCTTATATGTGTTTCATAGCTTTTGTACCTTTTCCATTGATGTCAAATGGGGAGAAGAGTAATGTGAAAAACTATGGAAGAGCCAAAAAAAAGGGGGAGAAGAACAGTGTGAACTAATGGAGAGAAGAGTAATGTGTAAAGGGGAGATTATTGGAAGAAGAGTTAGTTGCATTGATGGTGTGTTTTTCACATGATGTGTTGCCATCAATGACAAACGGGGAGAGTGTTGGATGTTGTGGTTGTATTTCTGATATGTGTTTTTCATTGATGTCAACACTATTAGCATTAATGTCTTTAAGAATGTATATGTCGAGGATATTGAGAAAATTGTAATAAATATGTTACAGGTTGTCAATGAAGCAGTGAAGATCAGTATGCTAGAAAGTTTAGTATGTTGATAACTAGATATTGTGGATTAAAGGGTTTGTGCTCAAGCTTATCTAGTTTCTACTCTGAAATTTTCAAAGTTGTGCATGAAGATTTGAGAAAGTTATAAGTTTTTGTGTGCTGACAACTATTTTGTTACTATAGATGGTGTTCATGGAAGAAGGTAATGTGATTCTGGTAATCTGAGTTGTTGTGTATGTTTTTTTGGTGTTCATGGATGTTTCTAGATAATATTATATCTCTGTTGCACATATGCATTGATCATTATGCTCGTGATGCAAGATTTTCTCTTGCGTGTTCATGTTTTTCATGTTCATAGACTACAAGGTGGTTGAAGCATGTTGTGGATCTTTGAGGAAGAATCTTTGAAGGTGTTCTGTGTTCAAGGACATTGTTTTAGGTCTTGACTATGTCGTGGCCAGCCTTGGTTCATGTGCATTGATAATCTTTATTTTTTTGGGCTGACAGTTTGCATTCATTCTATTATTGTGTTCAAGCCGACATAAATCAATGTAATTTCTTGTTGCGGATATATATAAGTGATTTTTTATCTTATTTGAGACATGTATGAAGCAAATTTTGCATGTTCTATGAACAAAAAAGGTTCAAACCATTTCAAGGTAGAGTAGAGTGTGAAGAAGAGTGAAAGAAAGTGAATAAGTGTTCATGTGCTTAACCAAAACTGTACTTAGGATTTAGCAGATGCTACTTTCTCAGTTCAAATTCTTCATATGGATTTAATTTGAATACTTTATTTAAGATAGTGAGTCTTCCTTTGAGCAATGAGCTCTAAGCAGTGTGCCTGAATTCATGTGCATTCCTCATATATTCTTCTTATACTTTTAAGAGGGTATAACTTGTGGATTAACCTCCACTGTGGTTTTCCCCCTAATAGGGTTTCCATGTAGAAATCTTGGTGTTATGTGTGTTTCTGATGTGTTGTTGATTCATTCTTTCATTTTTATTAATCATATCTCAGATTAAAGGCTAATAATTTTAATAAGTTTGAAATTATGTGAGAACTAATTACCCCTCCCCCCCCCCACCCTCTTAGTTGTCTGCCCTTGTGTTTCCAACAATTGGTATCAGAGCAGGTTCCTTGGAAGAATTTTAACAGCTTGAGGTGATCTAGGATGGTGACATACAAGAAGGATAGTCTGAGATTTGATGTAACAAATTATTCTTTGTGGAAGACTCGAATTGGAGTGTCATGTAAGATGAATTGGTGAATCCTACTGGAAAATTACATGCAATAGGTATGTTATTCCTCTAAATGGTCCTACTACTACTACTAAGATTAGGGATGTGAAATATAACATCAGGGCTAAGGAAACATTGTTGAGTGCTTTGACTAATTCTAAGATGATGAATGTTATGGATCTAAGAATTGCTTATGAGATTTGGAAAAAGTTGGAAACTTTATATGAAGGTGATGCTAATGTGAAGATGGATAAGCTACAATGTCTAAAAGGAAAATATGAACTATTGAAGATGGGTAATGATGAGAATATTGATACTTTCATGAAAGAGTGAATGAACTTGTGTGTGGTGTCAAATGTGTTGGCGGACAGGTGGATGAATCAGATATTGTTGCTAAAGTGCTTAGATCCTTTCTTGATGCATACAAAATAAAAGTTGCAACCATTGAGGAGCTCTGCAATGTGACAAATATAACCAAAGATGTGTTTGCTGAAAAACTTACTGCTTTTGCATTGAGTGAATTCGAGGATGCCCTTCCTAAGATAGAATCTTTATTTAAAGCTACAAATTTTGAGAGAGACAAATAGAGATATGATCTAGGTGAAATTTCTTCTAGAAACCTATTCAAATATGAGGAAGAAATGAGACATATTGAAGAAGAAGAAAGATAACTGAATGAGCTTGAAGCACTTATTATCAAAAGGGAAGCCAAAGGAGAAGTTAAGTATAAAGGAAAGTTTCTTACTAAATCTTTTTCTTGCAACAAGATAGGTCATTTTGTATCAAGGTGTCTGGAAATATTTCCTAAGCCAAGACCTTATAAGCCTAAATTTCAAAAGAAGTGTTACTATGTTGCTAATGAAGGTGTGACAGATGATGAAGCTGACAAAGGGAATGCAAGCGGAGATGATTTTCTATTTATTACTATCAAATAAAATAATTTTGTATCTAATGAATCTACTAGTTGTACAAATGTGGAGAAATCTCTAGCTGCTCGAGTTGAAGAAAAATATAAAAATGGGTAATTGACAATGGTTGTTCACATCACATGACAGGTGATAAAAGAAAATTTGTAAGCCTGGAGAAGTATGGTGGTGGTGTTATAATATTTGGTGATAACAATGGTGGTATAATCTATGGTAGAGGATGCATTTATTTTGATGGTAAGCATAATACTGATGATGTTCTTTATGTTGGAGATTTAAAGAATAATATTTTGAGTGTTGGACAAATGGTTGACAAGGGATATAATATTCAATTCAAAGATGGAAAGTGTAGCATACTGAGAAGGTCTAAAAATGTGATTGCTTCAGGTACTAAAACAAAAGGTAACATCTTTCATTTGAATTTTGGTACTAAAAAAATTCTGATTTCTCAAGTTGATGAAAGTTGGTTGTGGTATAGAAGAATGTATCATGTAAACTTTGAAAATATTATCAAGATAAGTTTCTCACAGGTTGTGAGAGATCTTCCTAAGTTGGTGAAGCCTACTAATACCATATGCAAGTAATTTTAGTTGGGAAACCAAACTATAATTTCATTTCACAAGAAACAACATTGTTCAAATGAATTGTTGGAGCTTGTGCATACTGACTTGTGTGGTCCTGCTAGAATCAAAAGTCTACAAGGTTACAGGTACTTCATGTTGCTTATTGATGATTACTCTAGGATGATGTGGGTTACTTTATTAAGGGAGAAATCTGAAGCTCTAGAAAAGTTCAAGATCTTTAAGGCTAAGGTTGAGACAAAGATAGGTCTGAAGATTAAGTGTCTGATATTAGACAAAGGTTGTGAATTTACTTCCGATGAGTTTAATTATTTTTGTGATGAACATGGGATAAAGAGACAATTATCTACACCACGAACCCCTCAATAGAATGGAGTTGTGAAAAGGAAGAATATGATAGTTCAATATGTTGTTAGAACTATGATAAAACAAATGTCCCCCATAGAAACTCATGTTGGCTTTACCACATAAAAAAATTTAACCAGTCAAGAGTTAGAGCAGAAAATAGCAAAACTAAAAGAGTAACTTAGGAGGAAGGAATTGTTAAAATTTAAAGAGAAATTGGCTCAAAAGTTTCTCTAGATTAATGCTCAACTTGTAATTAATGGTTCAAAGTATATAACTCCTCATAAGCAAGGAGGGAATACAAAGACAAATAAATTACAAGGGTCATACTAGAACACAAATGACCCTAAGGCTTTGAAAGCACCTCGCAACATAGTAGGAAATACAAGCAACACCAATTATGTGCAACCAAATATTCCACCATAAACCCCACAACCACAAAATGTCCCTACCACTTCCTAACCCCTAGCTAACACCTACCCACCTCTTAGTCAACAATATGTCCCACCTCACCAACATCATATACCTCGACAAAATGTGCAAGGTGATGTATACCCTCACTATAATATACAACAACATGTACCTCACCATTAGTATCAACAAGGCCCTCAATAACAACAACAACAACCTAACCAAAATCCATTTCTACAAGGACCTTTGAATATAAGCAGATATTGGAAACTAGATTTATCTAGATATGAAATCTACCTAGATCTAATTAGTAATGGTTTGAGAAATGCAATCCCAAAATTCTTTGAGAATCATGCATATTCAATAGAAGAACATATAAGAAATTTTGAAATATTCACGGATTCCTATGATATACAATATGAAGATATCCTCATGAATTTATTTATGCTATCCCTGATTGAAGATACAAGGTATTGGTGTAAAAAATTGCTTGATGATTTGGTCAGCTCTTTGACACATTTCAAGGGTCAATTCAAGGAATAGTATGGAAGTCATTACAACCCAAATTTTTCCATGCATGAATTAATAGGAATCCAAAAGAACCATAATGAATCAGTGGTTGATTTCAACCAAAATTTATCAAAGCTATGCAACAAAATCTCACCTATATCAAAGCCCCAAAATGGTATGGCCCTCACCCCTTACCTAAAGGCCTTTGATCATAAGACTAGGTATGAACTTAAAAATAAAGCTCCCACTACCCTTGCAGAAGCTCATAAGGTTTTTGTGAACATTGAAAACAACAAAAGAGCTATGGGGAAGATTGTCAAAAGGTATAATGTCAAGATTTCACAAAATACCAACAACTATCAAACTAGGTCAACCAATAATTATAGAAGTGAAAGGCTTGGGCTACACGATATTCCCTACAACACTAATTGGAAATATGGAAGACCTGTGGATAACAATCAAAAATAAAATTATAGTAAGGACACTCCTGATCCCTTGAAGAAACGTTGGACACACATGGTAGAAAATAAGTTGTGGTGTTTAGCATGTAGTCTACCTCACTCACCTGAATATTTTGTAGTGGCACATTCATTACGATAAAATGAGATATCTCATCACTAGGAGAGAGATGATCATACCATAAACATGCTAGGGATGCAACCCCATCAAATTGATGAGGAATACTCTTCCTCTAAGGAAGCCGAGTTTGAATATGAAATACAATGTCAACATGGGTCAACAAGAGATCTTTTCCAATCAAGAAGATGATAATGAATAAATTTATTATACATCCAATGTAGAGCTTCAATTCCAACTAAGGAAGCTAACTAGAAAAGAGAAAAAAGGCTTTTATAATAGTTGTTGTTATGCAGGATAGAAGCAACTACAACTTGAGGAACAAAAATATAAATACAGATCGAGGGAAACCAAGAAGCTTGTTCATAAAGGATAAAAATAATTAAAAGGATGCTTTGGATAACCAAAAGAAAGGTGAAAAGGATAAGAAAAAATACAAAGATAAGATGCAAGTTGAGGAAAAGAACTGCACTAAGATAGAAATGACAAAAAATTTAGTGACCACCCCCTAATTTGACATACCTCAAGCATTGTCTTACATCAAGATGTCAATACCGTTACTAGAGATGATGAAAGTAGATGAATACAAATATAGTGCTCTCAAATTAATCTCAAATATACCACACAAACAAAAAAGGAAATGGATGTTGTGGTTGTGTTGCTGATATATTGTTGTCATTGATGTCAACACTATTATCATTTTAATCTTCTTAAACTGTATATGTCGAGGAGATTGAGAAAATTATAAAAAATATAGTATAGGAAACCAATGGAGTTAAGGTCAGAATGTTGGAAAGTTCTATGTGTTGAAGATCTGAAGGTGCGCTTCAAAGGGTTTGTTTTTGAACCTTTCTAGTATGTTGTCTAAAAGTTTTAGAGGTGCACATGAAGTTTTGTGGAAGTTATGAAGATTTGTGTGCCTACAGTTATTCAGTTTCTGTAGATGGTGTTCTTCATCAAAGAGGATGAAATTATGGTAATCGCATGTGTTGTGCATGTACCTATGATGTTCAATGAAGATTCTAGACCGTACTCTATCCTGTTTGTATGTTTGCAGTGATTGGGGTGTTTGTGATCGAAGATTTTTCCGATATGTGCTCGAGTGTTCATGTTTTTGGTCGACATTGTGTTGTTAGCATGTTGTGGATCCATGAGGATTAATATTTTATTGTTTAGCATGTTTTGAGATGTTTCTTTGGGTCCTCACTATGTTGTGACTTACATTTTTTGGTATGCATTAAAATTTATTCATGTATCAAGGCCAATAGTTGTAATTTATTCTTTATTTGTGGCTGACTGAATAGTGGATGCAAATCCGTGTAGCGGATATATATACAATATTTTTTTCCTCATTTATAACAAGTGCTCAAGTGTATAAGTGATGTACAAGTGTGAATAAAGGTTAGATCATTCAGAGTAGAGTGTGGAAGAGTTTGAAGAAGTTTTGTGTGCCTAAATGGAACTATAATCAGGCTTTTGCAGAATCTATTTTCTCAGTTCAAATTCATCATATGGTTTTAATCTGATTATGATATGTAAGGAAGTGAACCTTCCCTTTGAGTAGTGTGCTCTAGGCAGTGTGCCTAAATGTAAGTGCATTCTCTTTTTATTCTTCTTTATACTTCTAACAGTATATAATCTTGTGGACTAACATCCACCGTGGGTTTTCCCCTAACAGGGTTTCCACATATAAAATCTTGGTGTTCATGTGTCTCTGATGTGTTGTTCTTATGCTTTCACTGTTAATTGTCAGACCTATGATATAAGGACTAGTTAATGTTGTATAAGTTTGATTTTGGTAACAATTGATTCACCCCCCCTCTTAGTTGTATATCCTTGTTTTTCCAATAATTGGTATCAAAGGTAGTTCCTTTGAAAGAAGCTTAACAACTTGAGGTGATTATGGCATAATTTAAGAAGGATAGTCCTAGATTTGATGATACAAACTACTCTCTATGGAAATTTAGGATGGAATGTCATTTGAGGTGCATTGGTGAACCTTTCTAGAAGATGACACAAATTCCATATAGTATTCCTCAGAATGGTTCCTCCTCTGAAGATGAGATCAAGCAAGAAAAAATTAATACCAGGTTAGTAGAAAAACTGGTGAGTGCTTTGACAGATTCTGAAATGACAAATGTGATGGGATTGAAGACTACATACCAGATTTGGAAAAAGATGGAAACATTGTCTGAAGGAGATGCACTAGTGAAAAGTTCTAAGCTACAAAGTCTAAAAGGAAAATATGAGAGCTTGAAGATGAGGGAAGATGAGAACATCTTTTCCTTCTCGCATAAGATAAATGAATTGGTGATGAACATTAGATGTGTTGGTGGAGCTATGAATGATGATGAAATTGTGGCTAAGATACTTAGATCTATGCCCCCTTCCTATAAAATAAAAGATCATGTTATCGATGAACTCAGTACAATGGAAAATATTACAAAAGACATGTTAATTGGAAAACTTGCTGCATTTGAATTAAGTGAATTTGGTGAGTCTGCTCCTAAGACTGAATTTTATTTCAAGGCCACTATATCTGGGAAAAAGAGATATGATTCAAGAGAGAATTACCAAAGAACATTCAAATATGAAGATGAGATGAAGTGGATTGAAGATGAAGAAATGGAATTGGAAGAACTAGAAGCATTGATTGTGAAAAGAGAATCAAGAGGTCATGCTAAGTACAAAGGAAATTTACCTATTAAATTCTTTTCTTATAGTAAGATAGGCCATTTTTCTTCTAGATGTCCTAAAAGAGTTTCAAAATATAAGCTTGAGAATACTAGATTTCAAATAAAGTACTATTATGTTGAAGAAGGTGTAACTAATGAATAATCTGATAAAGAAACTATAAATGAAGATGAATGGGTATTTATTGCTATCAAAGAAAATGGTTAGGTTTCCACTGAATTTGCTAGAAATATAAATGTTGAAAAAGCTCTTGCAGCCAAAGTTGAAGAGAAAGATGAGTTGGTAATTGAAAATGGATGCTCACATCATATGATTGGTGACAAAATAAAAATTTTAAGCTTGGAAAACTATGATGGTGATGTAGTGAGGTTTGGTGACAACACTTCTGGTGTGATTCATGGCAAAGGCACTATTTATTTTGGTGGTAAGCACAATACTGATGATTTTTTTATGTAGAAGGCCTAAAGAATAACTTGTTGAGTGTTGGAAAAATGGTAGACAAAGGCTACAATCTGCAGTTCAAGAATGGTAACTGCAAAATAACAGGAAATTTGGGAAATATAATTGCTTCAAGAACAAAGACAAAAGGTAATATCTTTCATTTAAGTACTGCTAATCAAAGTTGTTTGATTTCTCAAATTGATCTAAGCTAGTTATGGCATAGGAGGTTATGTCATATGAACTTTGATAACATTATCAAGATAAGTTCTACTCAAGCAGTCAAAGATTTGCCTAACTTAGTGAAGCTTACTAACACTATGTGCAAGGAATGTCAGATGGGAAAGAAAACAATAAATTCCTTTCGAAGAAAATAGTACAACTCTAATGGAGTACTAGATTTGATACATAGTGATCTATGTGGTCCTTCCAGAATCAGAAGCCTACAAGGTGAAAGGTACTTAATGTTACTCATTTATGATTATTCTAGAATGATATGGGTCACTTTCTTGAGAGAAAAACATGAAGCATTAGAAAAATTTTAAAGTTTTAAAGCTATGGCAGAGAATGAGACAATTCGAATGATCAAATGTCTAAGGTCAGACAGAGGTGGTGAATTTACTTCACTGGAATTCAATTATTTTTGTGAAGAGCATGGAATTCAAAGACAAGTATATGCTCCTCAGACCCCTCAACAAAATGGAGTTTTTGAAAGAAAGAACATAACGGTTCTAGACACTGCTAGAACCATAATGCTAGAAGAAAATTTTCCTCATTTCTATTGGAGAGAAGTTGTAAAAACTGTTGTGTATACTATTAACAGGGTGAATGTCAACAGTAATTCTGGTAAGACACCCTTTGAGCTATGGTTTGGTTATAAGCCTACTATCAAATACTTCAAATTTTTTGGAAGCAAATGCTACACCAAGAGAGATGATGATATAGGTAAGTTTGATACTAGAAGTGATGAAGGAATTTTCCTAGGATACTCTATTAAAAGAAAAGCTTACTGGTGCTTTAATAAAAGGTTGAAGAAAGTGGTTGAAAGTGAAAATGTTAAGGTTGGTGAAGATACTAGTAAATCATCTAGAGTTAGTGATTATGATTTAGATGATCAACATGATGATGCTAACCATGATTCTCAGATACATAATCAACTTCATATTGTTCTGGTGAATCAAGGAAATCAAGAAGCAAAAGCAAGCAAAAGTGAAGAAGAAAGATCACAACAACAAGAGGTAAGAGAAAACTTCAAAACTCCTAAGTATGTGAGAAGAAATCATTTTGATAGTTAGATCATAGGAGACAAAACCAAAGGTATGCAAACTAGAAGAATAATTATAGAAGAATATTGTCTAATTTCTAAAGTTGAACCTAGAAATATAAGTGAAGCATGCAAGGATGAAAATTGGATGGAAGCCATGAAAGAAGAATTGTTGCAAATATAGAAGAATAATACATGTGATCTTGTTCCTATACCTCAGAACAAAAATGTGATTGGAACCAAGTGGATGTTCTGGAATAAGCTTAATGAACAAGGTGTTGTGGTGAGAAACAAAGAAAGATTGGTTTGCAAAGGTTACTCACAGATGGAAGGTATTGATTTTGAAGAAAAAAATTCTCCTATTGCTAGAATTGAGGTTATTAGAATATTTATTGCTTATGCTACTTTCAAGAACTACAAAGTTTATCAGATGGATGTGAAGTCAACATTTTTTAATGGTGAACTAGTAGAATAAGTTTATGTTGAACAACCAGATGGATTTTAGTTGACTGATGAAAAGGACATGGTATGTCAATTGAAGAGAGTTCTTTATGGACTAAAGCAAGCCCCTAGAGCTTGGTATGCTAGATTAGAAAAATATTTGTTGAAACTTGGATTAAATAAAGAAACCGCTGACAACAATTTGTATTTAATATTGGATCAAAGCAAAGAATTGATCATTCAAGTCTTTGTTGATGATATCATCTTTGAAGGTGATGATGATTTGTGTATGAAGTTTGTCGATGAAATAAAAAGTGAATTTGAAATGTCAATGATAGGAGAGATAAAATTATTTTTGGGATTGCAAATTACTCAGTCAGATGATGGAATCTCTATATCTCCATCTAAGTATGTGAAAAAATTACTAAAAAAGTTTGGCATGGAAGATTCAAAACTAGTTGGTACACCTATGGTGACCGGATGCAACCTACACAAAAATATGATACTCCCAAACCAAATCAGACAAGATATAGTTCAATGATTGGTGGACTACTCTACCTGAATTACACCAGGCTAGACATAATGCATGTTATGTGCATGGTTGCTATATTTCAAGCCGATCCTAAACAGTCCCATGTGACTGTTGTGAAAAGAATATTCAGATATCTAAAAGGGACAGTTGATCTTGGTATTTGGTATCCTAAGAATGTTGATCTTACTCTAAGTGATTTTACTGATGCTGATTGGGTAGGAGATGTAGATGATGGGAAGAGTACCAATGGTGGTGCATTATTCTTAGGTAAGAAGCTAGTATCTTGGTTAAGCAAAAAGAAAAACTCAGTTTCATTATCTACTATTGAGGCAAAGTACATTATTGTTACAAATAGTTGTACCCAAGTATTATGGATGAAGCGAATGTTGAGAGATGTCATAATTGAGTATGAAGAACCCATTGCTATATTTTGTGACAATTCAAGCACCATTAACATTTCTAAGAATCCAGTATTGCATTCAAAGAAAAATAATATATCCATCAAGTGTCACTTCTTGAGAGACAAAGTAAGTGAAAAAGAAGTCAGACTGGAGTACATACCTACCAAAGAGAAAATTGTAGATATCTTTACAAAGCTGTTGACTAAGGATAATTTTGAGTACCTTAGAGGAAAGTTAGGGGTAATTTCCCCTCCTGATCAGAACTAAGATGTAGGTATTTACATCAGTCTGTGAATTCATTTCTATATCTTATTCCAGATTGATGTTGTGATGATTGCTACTCATGGGGAGTAGTCAGATGTTTTCAAAATTGAAATCAAAGCATATGTACCTTTTCCATTAATGTCAAAGGGGGAGAGAAGCAATGTGAAAAAAATGGGAAAGAAGATCAATGAAGGAAACAAGAAAAAAGTGCACAATCTCAGAGGGAGATTGTTGAAGAAAAGTTAGTTGGATTGATGGTATTATTTTTCACATCATTTGTTTCCATCAATGCCAAAGAGGGGGATTTTTGGATTTTGTGGTTGTGTTTTTGATATATTGTTGTCATTGATGTCAAAACTATTAGCATTTTAATCTTCTTAAGGCTGTATATGTCAAGGAGATTGAGAAAATTGTAAAAAATATACTATAGGCAGCCAGTGGAGCTGAGAAGGTCAGAATATTGGAAAGCTCTGTGTGTTGAATATTTTAAGGTGCACTTCAAAGGATTTGTTTTCGAACCTTTCTAGTATGTTTTCTGAAAGTTTCAGAGGTGCACATGAAGTTTTGTGGAAGTTATAAAGATTTATGTGCCTATAGTTATTCAATTTTTGTAGATGGTGTTCTTGGTCAAAGAGGATGAGATTATGGTAATCGCATGTGTTGTGCATGTACCTATGACGTTCATGGATGATTCTAGACTATACTCTATCCTTTTTGTACATCTACAATGATTGGAGTGTTTGTGATTGGAGATTTTTCTGATATGTGCCAGAGTGTTCATGTTCTTGGTTGACATTGCGGTGTTAGCATGTTGCGGATCCATGAGGATTAATATTTTATTGTTTGGCATGTTTGGAGATTTTTATTTGGGTCCTCACTATGTTGTGACTAACATTTTTTGGTATGCATAGAAATTCATTCATGTATCAAGGCCGATAGTTGTAATTTATTCTTTATTTATGGGTGACTAAATAGTGGATGCAAATCCATGTAGCGGATATATACAAGATTGTTTTCCTCATTTATAACAAGTAATCAAGTGTACAAGTGATGTACAAGTGAGAATAAAGGTCAGATCATTCAGAGCAGAGTGTGGAAGAGTTTTAAGAAGTTTTGTGTGCCTAAATGGAACTGTAATCAGACTTTTTCAAAAGCTATTTTCTCAGTTCAAATTCATCATATGGACTTAATCTAATTACTGTATGTAAGACAATGATCCTTCCCTTTGATAAGTGTTCTCTAGTAAGCGTGCATGAATGCAAGTGCATTCTCTTTTTATTCTTCATTATACTTCTAACAAGGTTTACATGTATAAAATCTCAATGTTCATTTGTCTCTTATGTGTTGTTCTTATGCTTGCACTATTAATTATTAGATCTGTGATATAAGGATTGGTTAATGTTGTATAAGTTTTATTTTGGTAACAACTGATTCACCCCCTCTCTCAGTTGTCTATCTTTTTTTTTCCAACAAATAAGAACAAAGAGAGATCAAAAACCAAGGTGAACAATGTTGGACAAGAGATCATAAAATCAACTGAGGTTTATCTTGGTGACACTTTAACATATAATCCCTCTCAAATAGACTAATTTTACACTACACTATTGATTAACAATATACTCATAAATAATTGCATGATCGACTCAAGATCTACAATAAATATCATGCCAATGGATATTATGAAGGAGTTGGGCCTATGGGTGGATACAACATATGGGAAATGCTACACAATGGATAAAAGGTCATTCCTAGTTGTTGGAGTCATATGGGATGTAGAGATAAAGTTGGTTGCATACCCTAAAAGCCACATACATGACTAATATCACCATTGTAGACACTCCTCCATACTATGGCATGTTGTTGTCCAGATAGTGGACAAATGTAGTAGGGAGAAATATTTAACTAGACTTGTCCTATGCAATAATACTAGTAAATGGAAAAGAGGTCAATTTTTAAAGAGAACCAAGGTTTGAACATGTTATATAACACTTTGACCCACATTAAATGAATTGATTTTTTGATGTGGATCTTGGGAGCTTCAAAATTGAAAAATCACAATCTGAGTTACAAAACACAAAACCTATCAATAGAGAATCTCATCTTGATGAACATAACGTATGGTATATTTATTTCGATGGTGCTTGCAGAAAGGGCGGAAATGGGGCAGGAATAGTATTTATTTCACCAACTGGTAGAATATTCAAGTAGTCATTTCTATTAAAATTTGAGTGCATCAAAAATATAGTTGAATATGAGGCATTGATGTTAGGCTTGAATATTTCCACAAAGTATGGCATCAAGTTGCTAGCAGTTTATGGAGACTCCAAACTAGTTATCTCACAAGTCAGGGAAAATTATTCATAAAAGATAAGAGATTAAAACAATATAAAAATGTTTTTTGGGACACTATTGAACTCTTTGATGCATTCTCAATAGATTGGATAGAAATATCTAAGATCATAATGGTATATTTCTTGGAAAATGTAGCTCTGAAGAAAGATGATATTACACTAGCACGGACAGCAAAGGTGGAATTCAAGAATAGGCTTGCAATCCATGATAACATCTATAATTGGTAGATGTTCAATGATGATGAGGACTTGATTAAGTTACTTCATTGCATAGATCAATATGAATCCCAAGAAATTGATTTTAATGCATTTTTTGAGGAAGTGGATGGTAAAGAAACTATCTTTGGGCAAGAGGTGGTGTAGCTTAAAATAAAAAAAATACCAAAAGTCCTTGTAGCCTTGGAGAGAGTATTTGATGGGTACGGAAGATTTAATTTGAAACCTACACCTATCAAACATGAAAATATTGAGGAAATCAATCTTGGGATAGAAATGGCTCCTAAAAAGGTGTACATTGGAAAAAGGATCAGCCCTAAAGTTAGATAAATTCTTATAGCCTTGCATAGAAAATATAAACATGTGTTTGCATGTTCCTATGATGATTTGAAAGCATATAGAGAGGACCTATTCTAGCATGAAATTCCATTGACACCCGATGCTAAACCATTCAGATAGAAGCAAAGACCCATAAATCCCACATTAGAACCTAGGATGCTTGAGGAGCTCATGAAACTTAGAGATGGTGGTATTATCAAGACAATTAGACATTCTTCTTGGGTCTCAAACTTGGTACATGTAAGAAAGAAAAATGGAGACATAATATTGTGTGGATTTCAGAAACTTGAATGTCTCATCACTCAAAGATAATTATCCCCTTCCTAACATGGAGGCAATGCTATAAAGAGTGACAAGGTATGAATTGTTGTCTATGATGGATGACTTCTTAGGGTATACCCAAGTGAAAGTCAAGGAGTCAAAACAGTACAAAACTACTTTCATCACACCTCAGGGCACATATGTTTATGTGAGAATTCCTTTTGGCCTTAATAATGTTGGGGAAACATTTCAAAGGGCTATGGATGTAGCCTTTGTTGATTTGATAAATTCTATAATGGTTATCTATCAAGATGATCTAACAACATACTCCAAAAGGGCGGAAGACCACTATGTACACCTAGAAAAGATCTGCATCAGAGCACTGGAGTATGGCATATCTCTAAATCCAAAGAAATTCCATTTTGATATCACAAAAGGAATTTTTTTAGGACATATAGTCTCAAAGTATGGAATGAGGATCGATCTTGAATGGGTGGAAGCTATTGATAAGATTTTCATTCCAAAGACTGTAAAATCCATCTAGTCTTTCTTTAGAAAAACTAATTATGTTAGGAGATTTATTTCAAATTTTGTAGAGATTGTAAAGCCAATCTCAAAGATGTTGAAGAAAGGTTCAAAGATTGTCTGGACAAAAGAAGCCATTTATGAATTTGTGTCAATTAAGAGAGAAATTAAGGAAGCCCCTATACTAAAATCACCATACTTTGATAAACTATTTCAGATTTTCTCCTTTGCATCATTTCATATGTTGGCAGTTGTAATGTTACAAAATAATAATGAAGGATATGAACAATCTATCAAATTAATTAGTAAATCACTTCAAGGAGTAGAATTGAAATATGACATCATTGGTAATTAAGACTACACCCTGGTAAAAGTGGTCAAGGAATTCAAGCCTTACTTGGTAGGGGAAAAAGTAATTTCATATGTACCAAATGTTTTAGTGAAGGATGTTTTTCACAAACAAAGGTGTCAAGAAGAATATTTCAATGGATAAATTGTATCTAGGAGTTTAATATTGATATTCAAATGACTAGACTAGTGAGAGATCAAGGATTAGAAAAATTGATGGATGAATCGAATTTGGAAGTAGTACAAGTTTGCAGTATGGAGGAAGAAGAAAAATGGGTATCAAGTATTGAGCACACACCATAGTACACAATATAACATATTATCTTAAACATATGAAGTGTCTTGAAGGCCTAAATGACAACCAAAAAAGGACTTTAAAACTCCAGGCATTACGATGTGTTTTTGTGAATGGAGACTTATATTGGAAGAACAAGGATGGTATCTTATTTCTATGCTTAGATGAGACACAATAAAATTATATCTTAAGTAAATGCATAAAGGTGTGTGTGGAGGTCACTTCTCGAAAAAAAAAACTATCCATAAGATATTCAGAGTAGGCTACTATTGGCCTAAAGTCTTTAATGATGCCCACAGATATGTGAGGAAATGTGAAGAATGCCAAAATATTTCTGGAAAACCAAACTATCAAGGAGCCTTACCATTGAGAACAATGAAAATTGAAGCCCCTTTTCACTAGTGGGGAGTTGAATTTATAAGAGAGATTACAGATAGGTCTAGTGGTGGACACATATGGATTTTGGTGGCCACTGATTATCTTACAAAATCGATAGAAGCAACACCATAAAAGAAAGCCACCAATAAGGTTGTAATTAACTTCCTATTAGATAACATCATCACTAGATTTTGGGCTCCTGTGAGGTTCATCATGGATAATGGCATGTTCTTTAGATTAGATGAATTTAAGACATTTTGTGACTCCTATGGCATAATAATTTTATGTACTTCACCATACAATCCTCAAGAAAATCAGCAGGCAAAATCTAGTAATAAAAGTATTAGACAATCAAAATAATACTAGATAGTAACAAGAAAGAATGGGATTCCAAGTTGATATTGGATCTATGGGAATACAAGATTACTATGAAAAGGTCTATTGGAAAATATCCATTTGAGTTAGTATATGGAGCCCAATCTAGACTCCCAATACATAATCTCTTACCAATCTACAAGTTCATTTTACAAGAAGATATAGATGTCCCTGAGCCTATGGAAGAAAGGATTGAACAATTGGCTGAATTAAATGAGGTTAGATCACACACATAGAGGAAAAGTTATAATATATAATTGAAAACAAAGTATCTATTTGAAAAAAAGGACAAAACATAGAAAGTTCAAGGTGGATAGCATGGTGCTTATGCGGAACACCAAAAACCAAGAAAAGGGGAATCATGGGAAATTTTAAGAATTGTGGTTTGGTCTATTTGTCATCACTAGTAAATATGGGGTACTCATACTACATGTAGAATATAGTCGGTGAAGATTAGGAATTGCCAGTGCATGGGCAATTCTTGAAAAACTTATTTTCTTCAAATCTAATATTATTTTCCATGCACAGTAGTTTAGGGTTGTTTTTATTTATTTTCTTTCCTTTTAGTCACCTTCACCCCTTGTTCTACATCCTAGAGAATAACTCATATTCTTGTAATGAACTCACAATCATTCATCCCCAATTGGAGCCGCTATTAGGACTAGAAAAATCTACCCATTTTTCTATAGAAAATCCATTTTTCACCAAAATATTCCATCACCTAGACCACAATTTTTAATTTTATCATTCAAAATATTCCATTTACCTACCCTACAACCAACATCTAAACAAAAAACACCTTCATCATCCTACCCAGGTAAGAACAAAGTCATGTCAATGAGACCTCACCATATTGGCATAAATCATTTTAAGCTCCCTTTGAAGGAATGATGAAGCCAAACAACATGAATATTTTTGAGGAAATAATATCATATTGAGGGAACTTATCTTAGTAGCCCTTCAATAATATGATTGAAGCCTTATCAAAGACACCTTGTCATATCGGAGGAGAATATTTTGGGGTCTCTTTGATAACTTGAGGAATTAAAACATGAGGGGCATAAACATTTTAATTACTTTGGTATGAATTTTAGGGAAAATACACCTTGGCATTGAGGAAACAAAAAATTGTCTCTCATACATGACTCGTCAATGTATCTAAGTGATAGTAAAATTTTGAAGGGACAAAACACACCTAAAGAATCGAGGAGAATATGGAGTATCAGGATGAGTGATTTATGAGTCCCCTCGATATCATGTAAGTAGTTAAAGTTCATCAAAGAGAAAGATATACATCGGTAGACAAGGAAATTTGTCTCTTCAATAAGGTAATGACATTTATCAAAAAAGTAAAAAAATGGATATCAAGAGGATTTCAAAAGGAATCTGGAATATCGGAGTAAGGAAATTCATATTCTTCCTAAAAAGGAGAATACATGTCAACTTGAAGAATTTCCAGGAGAGGGATCTATATTGGTGAGACCCAAACATCGGTCCCTTCAACAATCATAAAAAAAACAAGTGAATGACTAAAATTGAGGACTCCATCGAAGGGAAGAATACATATTGGAGGAATAAGAATGCTAGTCCTCTTAATAAAACAATACCACTTATTGCCTCAATGTGATAAAATTGTAAATATATCAGAGTGATAAGAGGGTATCAAATAGACTACTTAATGGGAAGGTTTTGAGAGGAAATTGTGATATCGGTATGAAGCCATATGAAGTCTCTTCGAAATATTGAAGGAAAGAAAGAGGATATGCCAGTAAAAGGGAATTATCAGGGAGATCAAAATATTGTCACCCTGATGAAGTGATAGGGTTGACAAGAAAACAACATGATGAAAAGATAATTTGGAGGTGATGATGAAAAATCAAAGGCCTATATTCAAAAAAATTAATTACACTCTCGATGACATGAAATTGTCATCAAACAACATTAATGAACTAGATATGAAGGCCTTGAAAATTGAATTCTGAAACCACTATAGAACCATTAAGTAACCAGAAAAGAAAAAATTAGAGTATATTAATGGATGACAGTGCCTCAATTGGGAAAATCATTATCCAAGTAAGTACCCAAAAGCCTAAGCTGAAATTTTTGGTATCTACAAACTAGTTCAGTTGTTGAAACACAAAAGTAGGGTTTTTTTGCAAATTCATATAATGGCATATACTTATAAAAACCCTAAAAACAAAAGAAAAAAAATAAAGAAAGGCATCTGACTCAGGACTTAATTGATCAATGCCTAGGCTCTAGACAAAGTTCCAAGAGGAACACACAATTAAACCCTCAGGTTGAGAAATTGGAGGATATAAAAAAGCATGTGGGTGACACATGGACTCTGATAAGAGGATACAAATCATTTATATACCACTAGAAAAATATGCATAAACACCAACCAGTCTCCAACCCATGAAAAATTATTTTAGGGCAATTGGTGGTGCCCAATGTTTTCATCAATGCTAAATTGATCAAATCACTTGCTAACATATATGACCCACAAACTTGCATGATTAAATTGGAAATGGGTCCTCCTTCATCCCTATTACCAAAGATTATATATCTATGGTGTTCCAACAAGACACTAGTATTGACATGAAATTCAGGATTAGGTATCTCCTAAATGAATATCATAATCTAAGTACTAGCTACAAAATGTGGAGATTGCCACTACATAGGCCCCATAATGAGGGAAACTGACTCAAAGTGTTTCTGAGGGAGGAAAACCATCCATATTATATGAACTTTTTTGAGGAGTACTACTAATACACATATTATTCTATTTTCCAAGGTCTTAGCAGGGAAACCCCCATATTTATGGAGATAGCACCAATGGTCCTAACAAGTGATGTGCAGAGTTAGGTTGCTCGACCCCTTGATTATCCCAAGTAATTAGACAATGAACTTCAAAATGGCCTTGTTTCTATCAAAAACAAAGAGGGAGGCTTCTGATTCAAACACTATTCATTATCCATGCATTTGATTCTATATGAGGGATGAAATGAGGGAATGTGGGATGAGTGTTTAATGATAAGAGACTTATATGAAGATGAAAAAATTAGATTGGTGCAAATGTGGACTGCTATTTGGGATAGTCAGTGTGTAATATCACATTATTTGTATTTTGAGAAATATTTTGTGAAACCTATATATAAGCTACTGGGTCACCCATGTGACTATAGTATTTCACCTAAGATACAAAGTTACTTAAGACCTAAGGATAAAGATGAGAAAGGAAAGGTCAATCACAATTGGGGTGATTGGTATGCCTACAATGACTGTACAAAGATTCAAGTGTATGGGTTTGAAGGAGCATCATTTCTACTACCAAAAACTTGTCCAAATAGGATTTCTTACTTACAGATTGTGATACAATTGGACTACTTAGATTTCATGCACCTTAAAATTCATAACAAGGAATCACAAATTCCTGGGATACTCTACTTTAGAGATTGTACCATGGTTTTTCAAAAGAACTATGAGTTAATTTATAAAAGGATAAAACACTACAATTTTCCTAAAGGGAATATAAGGGATAAGTTTGACTATGAAAATTTTATAAATAATGTCAAAACAAGCAAGAAACTAAAAGGATACCCTCACATAATTTTTGAGAATGATGATTTAATAATGAATGTTGTTGAGCATCATGATGCTAGGAGAAGCCTATTTAATAGAGTGATGATGACAAAATATTGGAGAACACACAATAATCCTTTATATGGAGGTTCCCTTTTGGACATTAAAGATCCTATAAAGAGATTGGATGCCCTAATTTAACATGAAGTAGACCTAACAAGGGATGTGCCTCCTTGGGTATTCAAAAAGAGAAGAAATGAAGACATTGGAGAAATATACCTGGTGAAAGAGAAACTCCACTTTGTCAGCTCTCCCCTCAGCCTACACTAAATATAGGTTGAAAGAGAAACTCCACTTTGACACATCTATTGAAGAACAAGAAGAAGTGGGGAGTGAAGATGAAGGTGTGCAGGTAGTTAAACCTGTGATTTGAAATTATGAACCTCCAATGGAAAGATTTTTTTTTGTGATGGAATCCCCAAATGATCTTTCGAATGATATAAGACATGGTGCCAAAAATATTTTTTTCTAATGATGATTTTGTCAAAACCTCTGAATTTAAGACATTTATTTATGAATATAAATGAAAAATAGTTAGGGAAGTAATCAAGGATATTGCACCCAAGAAATATGGAGAATCCTTGAAAAGGATATAAGAAGAGGTGGATAGAGAAAGGGATAACATTACCCCAAAAAGAGGAAGGGAATTATTAGAGAAATCAGGGGTTATGTTGCTCCCTAGATGGGATATGAGCTCAACCATTTTATTCAATAGTTTTTAGAGAAGCCAAAATAAAAACATTTAGTTGAGTACAACAGGAGTGGGCAGAGTATATACTGGATTAGGGTTCAAACCAAATAATGCAACTTTATTGATGTGGGCCTTATACCCACCAAATAAGAAACCTATAATCATTGATGACCTTGATAATGAATTCAACAACCTCCTTGTGCAATGAGTTGAAGACACTAATCCTTTAGAGACCACAAAATTTAATGTCAATGTTGATCAACTCACTAAGGCCCAAATTGAGAAACTGATGAAAGATAGTAAAAAATGAGAACCTGGGACAACATATAGCAAGCTAAAAATATAGGTTTCCATCTTGCTTGACTGCCTACTCTCCATTGGAAGATAATAATAATATGGTCTTAGAGGTTGTGGCTTAAACCACCTATTAGAGGCACAAGGTAGGAAGAATTCAGAAGAAGAGTGATAAATTAGAAATGGAAATAAAGTCCATTAATTTTAAAATGGTCTCAAAACTAATAAATAAAGATTTGAAAGTGTTGGAGCAAGCTGAGGAAATATGGAATATTCACTATAAAAAAAAAATTTCCTTCCAAGAACATAAAAGGTTACACCTCATAATGATGGAAAAAAAGGAAGAATTGATAGCCCAAGGAAATTTTGACAAGAAGGTGTTAGAGAATTATGATGAATTAATTGATATGCATGAGAAGTTTCATATTGTGTTGACATAGGAGCTCGCTGATTTTGACCAACCCCTAGATATGGCCCTACCTAAATTCTTTGATGATGAGGGAGAACTAAAAGAATAGAGCATATGGAAGAATGAATTGGTTTAGCTATTACCAATGGCTCTTGACAAAGTAAATGATTTATCAATGGTGCTAGAAAATACACATTCGTAGTTGGAACAAATATTCACTCTCAAATTTGTTATGAAAGACATAAACACAAATGATAATACATATGCCAACATAGAATACATCAAGCATCTTTCCAAAGACAATTTGTTCATTGTTCATATAGACACTAAACATTATCCTAGGCCTACGACTCTTATTTTCTTCATTAATATTTTGTCATTTGCCCACTCATTCTTCATAATTAAATAATTTTAATTATCTAATTATTTGCTAAAGTCATAAGTCTTCTATTAATTAAATAATTTTAATTTTAATTATGTCACTAATTAATTCCTTTTCTTTCTAAAATTAAATAAATTTATATTTATTTAATTTTTATCCACTTTCCACTATAACTAAATAATTATTTTAATTTTTTAATTTTTATTTTTTGATAGGTAAACGCTTTTGACTAGAGTTTTGAACCAATGAGGCCACATTCAGGGAACCTCATCCTTGTCATTCATCTCTCCTCTTCCTCTCCTCCATCTCCTCTAATCCTCCTCTCCTCTAACTCCTCCATCTTCACTCCACCTCTTTCCTCCTCTCCCTCTCTCCTCCATCTCTTCTCTTCCATCTCTCCTTTTACCTCCTCTCTTCCCTTCCTCCAACTCCTCCATCTCAACTCTTCTCCTCCTCTTCTCCTCCTCTTCTTTGATCCTCTCATATTATTTCTTCTCCTTCCCCTCCTCCTCTGCCTCCCATCCTTTGTGTCATCCTCTTTGCCTCCTCCAGTGCACCCCCTACATGACCTTTTTCTACAGCCACCTCTCGCTGCTTGTTGCCACACTCCACCCTTTTGGCTCTGCAACCTACAATGTCCTCTGACCCTCCAATGGAAACCACTTCCTACCCGCTACTTCTCTCCCCGCCTTCTCTCTTATCACAGACTTCATTCATCACTGTCACGGTTGCATTGAGCACCCATGGGTCTTGAGTAGCATTGAAACCAAGACCTCCCATGTGGGAGGCTCGTAGCTAACTATTGTGTTGCAGGGTCATCCCCCTTTAATTATTTAATTATTCATTAGCCTTTTCTCTCATAAATTAAATAAATTTTATTTATTTAATTTGGTCCACTCTCTTGAATTTTGAATTAAATTATTATTTAATTCAAAAGATTCCCTTTGTCACATTCTTCTATAGTTAAATAATTATTTATTATTATTCAATTTGTTCATTGGCCACCTACAGATTAAATAATTAGTATTATTTAATTCCTCTTTATCCATGCAAATCTTATCTTCCACCTCAAGTCTTTATTTTTCCATGTCTCAACTAACCTCCACCCTTGATTAAATTATTGATAATTTAATCTTGACTGCCAACCCTTATAATTTCCCCTAATTTAGCCCTAACCCTATTCCATGCCTCATCTTTTAATCTTGGCCATTAATTGTTGTCCTTTCATCCTAGCCCTTCATTTGAAATTGAATTTTATATTTAAAAGATCTATATCATTGGCATCTCATCATCTAGAGTTTACATGAGCTTAGGAAATCTTATGCTATCTTGCTATCTTTCTATCAATTCATTTGACCATTTGCATCCATAGTGATATTGTGAATCTTCAATATTTTTCTTTGTCATTGTCATAGGCCTATTGCATATTCAAAAATTTGAGGGAGATTATTATATTCAAGAAAAATGGAGAAGTTCAATGAAGGTGAATCAATGGTGGCATGAAGATTTGGCAATATTTATTTATGTTTTATGTCTTTATGCTTATTTGTACTTCATTGTTGATTAGGGTCCTATTTGAAAAATTATTTATTTAACCTTAATATTTTAGCCTTGATTACATTGGTGAACCCAACATGAAGTCACAAAATGGCATATATCATATGGAAAATTTAGAATTATAGGTTACATGTACGGATCAACACAATCGTGAAAGCCAGAATGATGCAATTGCTAGGCTGAATGACACAATTGCTTTGCATAGGGGCACATTTAGATTTTTTTTGAATTTTGACTATTTTTTGTTAGATCTAGGTCATCTAGATGTATGTTTTTTCAATCTAATCCTAGTTTCATATCATAGGCATCATTAGGTCATTTGTTTTTGGTAGAATTTTTTTATTTTGCAAGTTCAAGTTTTCTATGCTGCATTTGATTGTCATTTTCTGCAACCATCATTTTGGTTCGCTTCAATTGACATAAATCTAATCCAAATCTATTTTGGTGAACTAGAATCGACATCTTGTGAACCATAGTAATATTTTTTGAGTCACATCTACCCACTACTATGAACCGCATTCATAATTTTTGCAATGTAATTGCCTATCTTTTCTGATTTTTAGATTTCATTTAAAATTTCTAGTCTAGGTCATTTGCATTTCATTTATTAGGGGGTTTTTGTTACTAATGTTTGATTTCTAGTTTGTGACATAGGTCCCAAGGAGATATTCCCATTTACACTGATCAAACAAAACTATCTTGTCTTCTTTTCACTCATTGGCATTAAAATTAATCTTGCATTCTCACGTCATTGGGATCAATTTACCTAATCCACATTTCACTCATTTTTAAAAAAATAACATGCATTTTCACTCATTGGTTTAAAATTGATCTTGCATCTAGTGTCTTTCTCACGTATTGCTTTAGGGAATAAAATAACAAGTGTTTTAATTGTCTTTTCCCACAATTGGATTTTGGATTTAAAATGAACCCCATGCGAGTGTGAGGTAAAGGTGTTTTGTGTATTCACTCCCCTTATGCTTCATGCAATCTTGGGTGATCAAAAACAAAAAAATTGTCTTTCTTTTTTTACCTTTAGAGGGGCCTACCTCGAAAGAGGGAATAACTCCAACTAGTTTTTTGCTCGGGCCAGTATATAAAAGGATAAGACTAAAATGTCAAGTCCTCATGGTATGTAGGACTTGTTGATGGTGTTTTCTGCACAACAACAACTGAGAGAGAATATGATATCCTATCTCTCTTGAAAGGTAAATCTCTATGGGAAAAGAGACAACCCCAAGGTCTCTAATGTCAGGTCTTGACAATGCAAATAAAACAACTCAGAGATAATGTGAAAATTGCTGGTAATCACAATGGGACCTTACTACAAGCAAACATTGGACTTGAATTTATTAGATCTAGCAATAAGTTGATACTTCAAACCCTCAATTTAACTCAGATAATAAAGAAAATAACAAAAGATAAAGGTTTTAGAGATAATTCAAAGACTAATTCTATCCCTAAGATTGACAATGCCAAAGATAAGATGCTCAAAATGGACCGATCTATCATAAACTACTTTTTGTTTGACCCAGATAAATCTACAATCTCACATGAATAGTGCAATCTTCTGAGGTATTAAATATTTTCAAATCATGGAAATTCATTCATGACAACCCTATTGCAATTGAAATGAACAAACATTCATAATTGAACTAATCACAATTTTAAGTCCAGGCTAACTTTGCAAAGAAGCTAACAATCAGCTAACTACAAAATATGGAATAGAGATCACTGCAAACATTGTAAACATGAAACCTTAAGCATCGCCAAACCATCTAACAATAAACTTAAGCAATTTTAAAGATAGAACAACAAGAACCATGCCAGATAAAACTCAACACAAGAGAGATACCAAATCACAATATCCTTTCTTATATTAAATCATCCAAAATGACAACAATTCCAGTCTTTTGTTACAACACTTGCTTGAAGATAAAACCCTTTTTCACTAAAATGTGAAGTCTTCTAAATTCTCCACTATATGCTACTTTATCAATCTATCCTCTATTTTATCCCTTACAAATGAGGTAGCATGTCCAACTTATAGAGAACCCCCCAAGATAGGTCAGCCTAAATAAGGGTTTTACAATAATAAATGCCATACAATAGGTTGGCCTTAAAATATATTCGATTACAACATGAAATCTAATTCAATTACAATAGGTTCGGCTTGGGGTCTCAAAACCTTGATCCAATGCATGTGGATATTGGGAAGCACAAAATTTGATGTAGCCTTATATATCTACTTCCCATCCTTGTCTTTAGCATGCTCCACTTCACAATGGACTACCAACAAGACTCTGTCCAATTTGGAAATAGGTGGCACAAGCAAAACCATAACTTTTCTTTCAAGAGACTTGATGTCATCTCTTGCTTTCCTTACTGTGCCATCCCAATCAGCCCTATTTGTTAAATACCTGTCAATAAATGCAATGTAGGTTGCAACATCATCTAGCTGATATTAAGTGACTGGACCTTCACTAACTGGAGAGTAGACATCTCTCCACCATTTCTTGAGTTGTTCCAAATTGAGATGCTTTGGAGCGAACATCTCTCTCCCTATCATTATTTCAAAGAATGATATGCACCTATCATAAACACCAGTCAAGGTGTCCTCAATTTGCTTCCCTTGTTTAGGAATCTTCTTCAAGGCTCTTTGCCTCATCTGCAAGATCTCAAACCATTCCCAAGGCTTAGAAACCCTTGGCAAAGGAAGAATCCTATTCTTCACCAGTTTATCTTCAGTGTATTCCATAATTGTCCTTTTTTTCTACACCAGGAGATCAATATTCCCTTTGTCCTAGACTAGCATAGTCTTTAGCCTCTCTATTGACCTCATGGTATCCCCTGTAGTCAACAAGATATCCTTGATAGCACCATCTCTTGTGGTCTAGACTCCCTACAACCAGGCAATTGTGGCATGTGTAGTGCCCATCATCCTTTCAAGCTCAAATATTTTCTCTTGAGGCAAGAAACCAATAGTAGAGGAGGAAGAGCCAATGGACTGCAAAGGTTTCATCAACTCTTGCAAGTACCTCTTCAATTTCTCATTCTCCTTTTCCAAATCATGCTTGGTTTATACCTCCTTCCTCAATCAACCAAGGATCAGAGCATTGGAGCCTTCATACTCCTAAATATCCTATTCCATAGATGCATGCCCTAGGTCGATGGTCTGCACATGATAATCTTTTGCAATCACCCCATCTCTATCTTTATCAAGAGCAGGAGTAGAAACATGGGCCACTCTATTTCCAAATAGATCTCTTTCAATCCTAGAAATGACCCTAGACTTATTCTTTGTTTTAATTTTCCCAATGTTAGCCATTAGGTCATCCCAATTGGGAGGAGTGTCCTCCACTATTACAAATTTTCTCTTTAGTTCTCTATCCAGCCAACCTAGAATAGTGGATTTAGTCTACACCTTACCTTGTTTATCCTATTCTTGTTGGACACTAGGTGCCTCTTTCTCAATACTTGGCACATTAGGGATTTCCCTAGTCAGATCCTCCTTATCCCGAGACTGTTCCTCTACAATAACTTGTGCTAGTGAAGGAACCCTATCTAGTATCTCCTCCTTTTGAGGGGATTTTACCTCTTGATTCTTTGCAGGTGAATCTGCATAAGCTACCAAGGGAGACTGAATTACCTTATCAATTTCTACCTCTGCATTGTAGAGGTCTCCTTCCTAGAAGTCTTTTTCACCCAAGTCCTTAGGATCTTCATTCTTTCTTGGCTTTTCTAGCACACTGCTAGTATCTTGAGGAGGGGGGATGTTCTCTTGTTCAATGATAGGGGTGGTCACAGGAGCATCCTCCTTTGTTATAGCAACCTTTTGGGAAGGATTCCTTGACCTCCTCATGTATACCTATGTTTTTTCCCCTAAAATTTCTATCTCTACCATAGGTGTCTCAACCTCCTTTTCTAATTTGGAAGTTTCCTTTTCTTTCTATGAAATTTTCACAAGTCTTCTTCTCTTCAGAATAGGAGTAGTAGCATCCAATTCTTCCTTTTCCTCCTTATCTTTCTTAGACCATCTCCTTGAAACATGCCTTCTCTTCTTGGAAATGGGCTTCCTTTGTTTACCTGGATCTGCTACCTCTTCAGCTTGGACATCCTTGACCTTGATCTTGAAGGGGGATTCCTCCTTGACCTTACCCTTAGGATCTTACTCATGTGACTCCTTAGAAGTATAATGAGACTCCAAGTCTCCCATCAAATCATAGGTGCATTTCACACCTTCACTTTCTAACTCTAGCATTTTGTGCTTAAGCCACATTTTGGTATACTTAATCGTAGGAGTCATGATTTTCCCCAACTCTATATTTTTTTCTTCTAACCAATCAACCTCTCCAATGGGTTTTTCCTTCACAACCTCAAATATGTGACCTTGAATCAAATCTCCATCCTCCTCAACTTTTTCAGGAATGGCCTCCATGTTATACAACCTCACTAGGTCCACTGGCAGCCTAGATAATTTCTTCTTTCTCACATCAAATTCATTGCCAAGGTTAGCCCAATATTATTCAATGTTGTCCTTGTGGTTGTAATCTCTTCTAGCCTTCATTTGTGCCTCACCTATGATATCAAACCTCGCCCTCTTGGAATGGAAAGAGAGACCAAAAGTACTCATCTCTTCCTCAGAAGCATGAGCTGAATGGATGGAAGGGCATACCTCATTTGTGCCTATCTTCAAGGGGAAGTCATTCCCAAACCCTATTTTATGTTTGTCTCCTTTCACAATTACATCAAATTCATAAATTTTCCTTGTGACAACATTATGATATGGTCTATTGGGTACCTTGGGAGTCTATAAGGAGTCCTTTGACACCCATCAATCCTTATGTAGGAGAAAGTAGGGAATTGAATGAACCATGCCCCGTACCTCCTGATCAACTCCTTGGATTTGTTTGAAATCCTAACTAGTTTTGCACCCTGCAACAACTTGGTAAAATGCATGGTAAATGCATCATTCACCCTTCTATAGCTACCTCCTCCTAGGTGCAGTTGTGGATATGCTTCATAGATTGCATCCTACCCAAATATACCTCTAGTACTCAGCCCCTTGTATGGGTGAAATTTTTCCAATGCATAAACCAAGTAAGAAGTCATTGTGAAGGTCTTGGTCTGCAAGACATTACACATTTTCTCATGGATTACTACACTTATGGCACTTTCCCAGTGGTAGTCTATAGCTTGCTCCATCTGAGCAATAACATTAAACATCTAACTTTAGAATACCCTTGCATTCTTCAGCCCCACCAACCTGCTAAGGAGTGTAATAGCATTATAGTACTCCCTCTTGAATTTGAGTCTAAATAGTTGTTTAGGCAACTTGGAGAAGTGAGACTTGGGATTCTCCAATTGAGAATTGATTACCTACTAGGACTTAACCACATTGTCTTCATAGTACTTCTTGTCTGCATCCATATCAAAGGCCACCACATGTGACCTGTTAGGCATATTAAAAGTCTGAGCAACAGACACAGGGTCAAAATTTGCAACAACCCATCCCTGCAGACCAATTATTCTTTGTGTTCCCCTATCATAGTTCTTGGCACATTCAAGTACCAACTCATACCACTTTACCATAAAAGGGAATCCAACCACATGTTTTAACCCGATTTCCAAAGTTCTTCTAGCCAACAAAGGGAGGCCCTATGCTGCCATTCCATCCTTGAACTCTTCATAGTCCCACATACCCACATTGGTATCAATAATTATTGACCAGATAGAAGTCAATTTTCTCTTAGGAATCTTACTCTTTATGTCCATCTTTACCTTTTCTGCCTCAGAGATAGCAGAACTTTCTGCACTTGGATCTGTTGCCTTTCCCTTGCCATGCCTAGCAACATCTTGTCCTGATCTTGCCTGCAAAGAAGTAAAGACAACCAAAATGAGATCCAAGATAAACAATAAGTGTCAAAATCTATTTAAATCAACTATCTCAAAGTTTAAGATATAGCCTCCTTCACGGAAGCTAGACTAGAGAGGAATTCTAGGGAAATCCGGATCAGGCAGAATCCAACTAAATAGACATACAACCCACATAATCATTTCAATAAATCAATATAACCAATACATAACCTTAAACTACTTAGCATAAGTTCATTTAATCATATAAATTCATCATCAATAAGAAACTTCTTCATATAATCATCGAATTCTTCATTCCCACAAAAATTTGGAAAAATCCACCTTAGACGAAAATCCCCAAAAACAACAACAACTTTAGCAACTTGGGGAAATGAAGGAATTGTAGAACATCCGAGAAAATCTTGCAAGCACGGATTTCAATGGAATCAATACAAATTAACCATGAAAGCTCAAATTTGGTAGAGTGACCGAACAATGAACTTCGGGAAAATCTGAAGGAAGCAAAATTCTGTGAGGTAAGAAAAAGTTTGGATTATAGAAAATTATGCAGAACAAAGAGGAAACGGGAAAAATTGGAGAAATCTAGTAGAGACAGAATTCCGCAGAGACAATGAAAACCCGAACACCTACGTTTTCTCATCCTCACCCGAATAGATCAAATGAACACAGACTAAGAGTCTAGAGCTTGACAACGACCTAACCTAAACCTCCAATGGATCAACCACGAACTCAAAACTCACCTCTTAGTAAATAGAGAGGGATTGGTTATGCCCTAGGTCAAGAACCCCAAAACCTCCGCCATGAAAGCATGAAACAACTTACATACAACTTGCTTGCAAACAAGGATAAGAAATTCATGGCAAATAAAAGAAAGCCCTAAGACAACAACAAAAGACCAATCCAAAGCAAATACTCAAGAAAAGAACCCAAATAGACTGGCAAGACACGAAACCCCCAAATGCCCAGGAATGGTATGCGCATTCAGCAAGAACGTAGCAATAAATAACATGAAAGCACATGAACCAAAGAAATTCAAACCAAAAGAGAGAGAGGACGTCTACATACCATGAGAATAGAGGGAAATGAGACCCAAGAAGCTTGCAATAAATTTCAAGCACGAGCAAAACATGAATAATGCTCAGGAAATCTGAATGCAACACTCTAAATCACTTCCAAATGCACAATCCAGCAACACACCTCAAGCTCAAGCACTCCAAACTCAAATGGTGAATTACTTTCCAAAAATCAATATAACCTCGCCCCAAAAGTCGTGCAAACACCATTAATGTGATTGACAAGATGACCAAGAAAAAAATCCTAGAATCCCACAGAGCAATGGATTTTAGAAAAATCCAGCCATGATGGATTTCCCTGGACTCAAACAAAAGCAGTTGTAACCAAGCACTGAAAGGAAACTGGGAAAGTTTGGCCAAGGTGGATGTTCCCGAAAATAGTGAAAAGCTCGAAATGCACCCAAAACTTAAGGTTTTCAATATAAATCATAAATGGGCCATTCCAACTGGCAGGACGTACATCAAAGCACATGCCCAAGCAAGCAAAACCCCAGAAAAAAGAAAGACCAAGACACCAAAAAGTGAAAATGAGGGTCCCCACCTTCAATGGGGCATGCATGCAAAAACTGCATAACAAATGGAGACTCCCTAGGGGAAATGCTAGAGAGAATTTCAAGAAAAAACTAGAATCTATTGTGCCTTCTGCACACATGCCCCATTCAGAATGGGGACCCTTTGTTCCCTCTTTTGTTTCTCAGGCCTTTTTGCTTCACCTCGTTTTGCATGCCCAATTTTGTGTCCTAAAAGGTCAGCACGTTCCTTGATGTCATATTTTAAGCTTGACCAAAGTTTCCCCTTTAAAAAATGCTAAGTCTTGGGTCAATCTGGGTTTTCCTTGTCGGAATTCCCTTTCTAACATTTGCAGCTCTTTTCGGGCCCGGATCCTCGGGTTTCCCCTTTCGGGTTTGTTGTTCCTAGCACCCGATGTCCGATGTCCGATGTCTTTCCAGACCTCAGACCTCAGAAGTCGGCTTCCCCCCTCCCCTAGATTTCCTCTCGAGTTTTTCCATTTCCAATGGCTGCAACAGGACGTCTTCCCAGCTGCTGGACTCTGGTCCTCCTGCCGCCGACTGCAAAATTAAACTTACCAACTTCACCTACCGCCATACAAAGGAATTGAATGCTACATTAATGGCAGTTTTAGCTATTTAAATGAATTTTTTGGCCATCATTATAAGTAGTCCGAGTGATAGAAAAGTTTGAAGAGCTCCCGACGTCAAGGCATTTTCCACCTAGCAGTCTGAGTGCTTTTTCAACATTTCCCATGCATTCAACAGTTTATTCTTTGGCATTTTGAGGTAGGTTTGATGTTCGCGTGCCCTACCCTTTCTTTTGTGAAATTCCACATTTTGATGAATGTAAAAATGTAAAATTGGGTTGAAATTAAGTAAATTTATGCCCTCTACTAAAAACCCATTTCTTAGAAAATCAAAAATCGATCATTTCGGGCCTCAAATTTGAAACCAGAGCTTCACCTCTCCATAGTCATTCTTTGAAATAATCGCCGACGTCCCCCGAGCCCAGACTTTCCCACCGCTGTCCGCAAACTTAAACTTCAAGACTCTCCGTGGTTGAACCCACCTCGGACCCCAGCCTTCAGAATTCCCCTCCCAAGAATCCGTTGCGCCCTCGCCATTCTGCACGGCCTCGCTCGACTAGCTTCCCGGACCTCGGACCCTAACCACGTGAAGTCCGCTTCCAAAACAAATAATAAATCGATGTCTGAAATCTCTCTGACTTTCATTTTTCGGGAATCCATTTTCGCTTTGCCGTCCAAAATGGCAGTGGCTTGATGTCTTCCCGAATCCCGGGCCCCGACCGCGCACCTTCCATTTCAAAATCCTAATGAATGATCTAGCATTAAAGTGTCTTCCAGACTTCGACCTCCGGAATTTTGTCCCCAAAATTCTATGTCACTCCCACTGTTCTGAACGACCAGCTTGGGACGTCTTCTTGACTCCCAGATCTCGGTCCTTTCCCTGCCAAACCAAAATTTAGGTAAACTCTTTAGCTTCCTTCAGAGTCTAACCACCAGAATTCCCCTCTCGGGATTCTATTCCACTGGCATCATTTTAACGGTGAATTCGGGATAGCTTCCTAACCTCCGGGTTCTGGTGTTTTGTTCGCTGCCTAGCTGTCTCGAGTCCTCTGACCGTCTCTAGAGACTACTCTCCAGATTTCCTTCTCCAAATTTTTGCTTCCATTTCACCATTTCCAATGACTAACCTAAACCACTTCCCAGTGACGGCAATCCTAGACCCAGATTTCCACCTCCCCTACGCCATTTCAAATGGCTTTCCTGCAGTTGATTCCCAAACTCCCAAATGAAGGATCAAATGACCTCTAAATCCAACATGGATTTTGACCCACTTGCTAAAATTAGGTCTTCCTTCATGCCAACCTTCTATTAAACAAATCCAGCATTGCGAAGTGCCTTTGGGAATTCCATCCTCAATTTTCCCTTTCAAACGACATTCTACCAAGGGAATTCTAGCCCTGGGAACTCGGTTTGTTTGCTTTGTTTTCTAATGATGAAGTATCAAGTTTTTATGCTTATTGAATATGAATAATGATTGCAGAGCTAATCTTGGTGTGCAGGAGTTTGTCTAGGACCATTTCATCATGTTTATTGTTACTAATTCTGGTCTTTTGTGTAGGATTTATGGAATCTAGTGCAGAAACTTTTGGTGCCTCCAAGGAGAAAGGAAAAGGAATAGCCAAGGCACCTCAAGGAAAGGAGGACAAGGACCTGATGAAGTATAAGTTCCAAGGGGTCCCCATATAATCCAGAGTCACCTCTTTCTAGAGAGATATCATAGATACCAACATCGACTAGGTCGATGTTGACGAATTCATACAAAGGCTCAGGATGAACCCAAAGACAGAGAATGCAAAACTGATAAAGAAGAGCAGAATTGCCAAGGCTACAAGTTTCCCACTGGCCTTGGTGGCCCCAAAACTGGTAATGGCATGCGTAGAAGCATATTAGGAGGAGACCAAAACTATAGTGGACTGGGACAGAAATGTCCTAGTAGACATGTCCCCATCGGGTATAACGACAACATTCCACATTCCCGCCTATGAGCGCATGGAGACCCCCACCATGGGGGAGTGCAACAAAATTTGGGAGCAGTATCCCTTGGGATGCAAGAAGGTCATCAATCAATATTAGTTAAAGGACAAGCGGGCTAGTGCTGGCAAGCTTCCTCAGGAATTGTTTCGTAGTGACTTCTTCGAGGATTAACATGACCTCGTAATGTTCCTAAGCCGAGTGATGGGCCTTCCTGTGGTGGCATTCTTCCAAGAGTGGATGTTTTACTTCATAGAACAGATTCTCTATGGTGAGGATATCACTTTCTATTGGGGAGAAATAATCAGTGACAACTTCCATGAGCAGTTTACAACCATGAAGAAGACCTCCCTATTCTTCATGACCTCCTATTTTGTATATTCCCTCGCTAATCGGTTGCATTATCAGGGATTGGCGATGGTACCCAATGACCCATCAGGGGTGGAACTTAAACCATATGACAAAGACACTCAACTACAATTCAGAAATTTCAAGAGGGATTACTGTCCAGTGAATGATGCATTCATCGCCCACATCATTCAGTCTCTCGAGGGTGACTTTCAAAGGAGAGTTTCTCATAGCGCCAGAGCCCTCCTCAGGCAATATGCCTTCCTTTATATATAGTTCCCAGAGTTCACATAGATTTGTGCTGAGGGATTCATAGAAAGACCGAATAAGCTGCCCAGTACCCCAATGACCGGATCATTCTATTGGAGCTGACCCGATAGCTACGACATATTCATGGCATCCTGGGTGATAAAAATTTGGTGGGCTCGGCTTACCCCATTGGGCTCGGCCAAGGAATGTACAAGATTCATACCTCCTAGTGTGCAGGGTATTTAGAAAGGGAGTTGGCTGAGTACAACTTCTGTCAATATATAGCTCAGCCTCGAATGGACCCATACAGACACATCAGGAAGGCACTGGGATGAGAGTATGCCCACCTCCACAATGTTGAGGAATTTTACCAACTGCAAGGATGATCTTGAGGTATGGTTGAGGCAATACATGTGCATGACCACCATCTATGTGCAAAGGATCAACTTGTGCCCAATTCCTAACCAACTCGAAGAAAATGAGGACACGGTGATCGATCCAGGGTACAATGTCGTCACCAATTTTTCCTTGCTAGTGATTGACTAGAATGAATCAGAGCTCGACGACATCGTCGTACTCACTAGGCCCGTCGAGATCTAAACGAAAGCATGGGTCGACCAACAAGTGGCCTGATTAAAGCAGCAAGGAGTCACCTTGACATTCAAGGGATTGGAAATTCAACCAAGTGGCTCTGAAGGTGGGTTGGGTGCCACTGCAATAGGGGAAACATCCAAAATCCCACCATCAGTCAAGACCAAGAAGAGAAAGGAGGCTAGTGAGCAGCTGCCTAAACCAAAGGTCTATGCCCGAAGTCTTCTGAGCTAAATCCTTCTAAGAAGAAAAGAAAAACAACGGGGATGACCGCGATGACCAAGGATCTGCCCCTCAGGACCAGAATTGAAGGATTTAAATCACCAAGGTCTCTGCCTGCTACTGCTACTATTGCTGCCCCCACCTCGTAGGATTCTCTTGCAATTCCTGCTTCCTCCCCACCTGCAGTGGACATCTCCATCCACCTTTCTTCCACTTCTCCAATCTTGCAAA